>OVBJ01001006.1:0-36375 GCA_900406535.1 Noccaea bulbosa | reverse complement strand
TTTCTTCAGCTTTCTGCTTCTCTACCTCACTCCCTTAACTCTATTTTATACACTAATTTCATCTCCGAGATGATCATAGGGACGGCGCCGACCCCACCCCCTATCTCTTATTATATTCACATGTTGGTTTTCTTTAATCAACTCCAAGATAACTCTCGGACAGGTTATGGTCATTGGTCAACTTACGAGATGCACATGCTTTCACATGAGGAAACAATGCGAGAATCACATGACGCCGTGAGAAACAAATTATGGCACTGTGATGCACCACCGCCCACCCAACTCACCTCGGACATAGTCAAGGGCATGCATATCTAGTAGTAAATCAATAATCTATATTAAAAGCAAGGAGTCCTTCCACCAAAACAGGCCTTGACTTTGAGTTCAAGAATATATAATATAAATATAGCCGACCAAATCAACTGGAACATAGAATATAAGTACACAATGACCATCACGGTTTCTTCAGCCTTCAAAGTCATTGGTTCAGGCAGTGGATCAAGAAAATGATGAAACTCTTCCTTACCTTTGGATTTATGATAAAAAAAAAAAAAAAAAAAAAGTTAATTTAATTTTTAGAAACAAAAGGTTAGAAGGAAAAAAGAAAAGAAACAAAAGTGAAAATGTTGTCAGAAGAAAGTGTTCATTTTAAATTCAGGTGCATCTCCGCAAGAGAGAGGGTTATCGTCAATCACCAAATATATTAGCAGAAAATAACTCACTTTGCGGAAACAACCATTAAGATCGATCCTCCTTAGTCCTTTCTAACGAAGAAGAAGAAGAAGAAGAAAAGGCAAGCGAGTCTTCTTCACTCCAGTTCAGTTTCCAGATTTCGATTTCCACTTTCACTTGCCGACTTTCGAGTCTGTCGCTTGTAGGACTCTGGATTGATCTCATCTGAGATTATTTTCGAATGATTCGATTCGAATTTTGCTCGTCCTGATTAGATCGGGGAAGGAGATTTGTCGATCTCACACGTATCTGTTTTTTCTGCAGAAGCCAACCGCTCTTGATATGCGGAATCTGCTGCTTTTGTCTGATTAGTCTTTTTGTTCCTATTGGTTATGATTCGTCTTCGTCTTCGTCTTCTTCTTCTTCTTCAGGGGTTTTGGGATCTCGAGTGTTGTGCAACAAATGGCGAAGATCAAACCTCAAGCTTTATTGCAGCAAAGCAAGAAGAAGAAAGGGCCGTCTCGTATAAGCGTAACCAACATCGTCATTTACAGCTTGGCTCTGCTATTGGTTATCTTCGTCCTCTTCTCCGCTTACAGACGCTGGACCCACAGGTTCCGCACTTTCTCTACTTATAGTTCCACCATTGAGATTGCTCTTGCTCTTCATGACCCCAGGAGTATATTGCTTGAACTAGTTTAGGAGATTATACCAGGCCGTGTAAATATTTATTGGTGTCTTTAACTTGTGTGGAAAAAAACTAGTGAGGAAATTCTTGTGTCTTTACAGATCTGATTCTGAGATCCCAACGCACAATGGTAGATCAGTTCTTGAGGTACGCTCTATAGGCTTCTATGAGTCTGTCTATGGATTTTACTGGTTTAGACTTCCCTTGTCAGTTTGTTTGTTTGTTTGTTTAGGATGCAGCCTTCCCGGGAATGACGAATACCAATGTCCCACGGTTTGCTGTGAGTTTTATCCCACAATATGTTTCTTTCTGCCTTCCATTTTAGTGTTTTCTTCTATCTAACTTTTGTGTGTGTTGATCTCTAGACCTTAGACACGGGCAAAGGTTCAGTGACCATTGAACTGTTCAAGGATACCGCTCCCAGTGTTGTTGATCAGTTCATGAAGTTATGGTAAGCAAAAGCTTTTTCAGGTCTATTAGCCTCTCCACTCTTTGAGGCATCGTTATCATTTTGTGTTTTTTTTTTCTCATTGGTGTGCGCAGTCAAGATGGGTATTTCAAAGGTTTCTTATTCCGTAGAGTTGTAAAGCATTCATTGATTCAAGCTGGTGACTCTGTTGAGTTCGATGCTGTCAAAGATTGGGCTCTCCAAAGGAAGAATCTTGATACCAGGTTGGTACGATATCCTTAGTAAATATGGAATTTGTTTTTTGTTTCAGGCTAATTAGGGATACTCTCTCTCTCTCTCTCTCTCTCTCTCTCTCTCTCTCTGTGTGTGTGTGCGTGTCTTGATTCAGTTTAAAACAAGAAGAATTCATGGTGGGAACTCCTAAAGCTAAAAACGAGCAAGGAGGATTCGAGTTTTTCATTGTATCTGCTCAGATCACAGATCTCAACGAAAAACTTACAGTCTTTGGTCGAGTTGCAAAGGGACAAGCCGTCGTTGAGGAGATCGAGGAGGTTGAGACAGACGAACAATATCAACCAAAATCTCCAATAGAGATCATGTCCGTCACTTTGCTTCAAGACATGTGAAAGCCCTTTTACTTCATCTCTCTTTCTCTTCCTCTCCCTCTCTTGTATTAATCAACTCGAATGATTTCTGATGTCTTGCTTTTGTATTTGAATCCTTTTTATTGATCACCTCATTTGCATACTTTTTTTTGTATTCTATATTCTGCATCATTTCACGTATATATCCGAGAGGTGAAACAAGAAGGATAAATAACATTTGAAGACGGATGATACAACAAGATTTGTTATTCTGTTGTGTAAAACACTTGCAACTATTACTCTTAACGCAATCAGTTATCCCAACCAGATCTTCTTTTCCTCTCTCTTGGTCGATCTTCAGAACTGCAACCAGTAAACACTCAAGTTACGACTAAAACAAGAAAACTAAAACCTTACTAGAAAGCAGTGAAACTATAAAAGGGAAACAAACCTCTGTGGATTCTTTCGACTTGAGTTGTGTAATGAAGCAGTTGCTGCCGCTGGGGGAGGAGTTTGACTCTGAGTTCTACCCATGTCTCCACCAATGGTCCCACCAGAGACAAATCCCATCAGCGATGGTCTCTTGTTCGGATAAGCTTGGCTTTGTGAGTTCGACGACGGCGTGGCAGCCACAAAGCTATTCTTGAATTGGGCCATTACTCCGGTTCTCACGGAATTCATCGCCCTTGGTGCACCACCGCTTCTACTTGGTGCAGCCTGAGACGGTGTTTCCGAGTTGAATCCAATGCCAAGACCAAAGTCAACTCCTCGTACTCCTCTATTTCCACCTCCTCCTCCACCTCTTCCTCGACCTTTCTTCCCACCTATGTCACAAAGAGATTTATAGATCATTCACAGATTCCCTCACTTGACCAGAAAAACTTTATTGCTTTCGGTTTCAAATCTAGTGAAAGGTTTCTGTTCGCAGTTTGATTGGCTATAGAGTATAATACTGAACAGAGCTAAATTATGCTTACCTCCTCCTTTTCTTCCGTCACGCTTGGACTTGAATCGTCCATCCTAATGATATGCAAAGGCAAATTTCATTCAACAGTCATGTTTCCGTTTATGCAATGATGAAACTAGAGTGGTGGAATGGGAGCTAGTAGGATGAACAATCATAGCATGGATGGATAATACTAGAAAATAAAATGTTATTACCTTCATGGCGAGATCCATGAGTTCTGGAGGCACATTCTGACCAGCAGCAACCAAACTGTTCACCAATTCACCAGCAAATCTACTCTCCCTCTGCGTAACAAGCGTGTAGGCAACCCCGTCTTTGTCACCAGCACGCCCTGTTCTACCAATACGATGCACATGCATGTCCATGTCTCTTGCAATGTCGTAGTTAACCACTGTCTTGAGCGATTTGATGTCGAGACCTCGGGCAGCAACATCGGTGGCAATTAGCACATGGTAGATTCCAGATTTGAACTTCTGCAAAGTTTCCATTCGTGACGCCTGGTCTTTATCACCGTGAAGGGCAGCAACTTTAAAACGGTTTAGAGTAAGCTGAGCTTCGATCTCATCAACAGTGGCTTTTTTAGATGCGAACACTAATACGTCACCCTCATCAATCATTCCAGGTAGCTTCTCAAGCAGCCAAGGAAGTTTTTCAGCATCTGACGGTATTACATTGACAACTTGTGTGATATCCTCATTGGCCATCCCAACTTCACCAACTGTGACTCTAACAGGATCTGAAAGGATTTCCCTAGCTAACTTTTCAACTTTCCAAGGCATAGTGGCTGAAAAGAGTAAAGTCTGGCGATCTGGACGAATCTGGCCAACGATTGACCTTACTTGTGGCTCAAAACCAAGGTCAAACATCCGATCAGCTTCATCAAGAACCAAATACGACGCTCTCATCATTGTCACAGCCTTCATCTTCATCATGTCTATCAACCTTCCAGGAGTGGCAACAACTATCTCGCATCCTGCCTTGAGTTCCTTAAACTGTTCGTGTTTAGACATTCCACCATAGACAGCGGAGACTCGTAGGCCATTTGCTTTTGAGAATTTCTTCGCTTCCAAGAATATCTGATGAGCTAGTTCTCTTGTTGGGGCACATATAACACCAATTGGGCCTTCTTCTTTCCGAAGCTCCGGCTGATCCATAATATGCACAATCATTGGAAGCACAAACGCTGCGGTCTTCCCTGAACCAGTTTTGGCTATGCCAATAACATCTCGACCAGATAGCACAATCGGCAAAGCCTGACACTGTATGGTTGTGGGTTTCTCATAAGCTTGCTTTTTGATAGCACTCATGATCTGTGATGAAAATCCACAATCCTCAAAGGTCTTAACCGGACGAGGAACATCAAAACCGGAAACACGAATTCCCAAACTCTGACGGTAATCCAAAGTTTCTTGTTCACTCATTCCTATAAACGATTATGAAATTGATCAGTTAAAGTGTTGGAAACTCAATTTGGACTGAACTACGAATGGAGAGACTTACCAGAAATTGACTCGAACTCCTCGTAGAAGTCCTTGTTAATGGGTTCGTAATCGATGGAGCTATGATCTAGAGCTTGAATTGGCTCGATCTTCCTTCTATCCACGACAATCGGATTATCATCTTCATCGTAATCCAGCATCCCAGCATCTACCGCCTTGGCTGCAGCATACACCTCCTCGTCGGAATTATAGCCTGCGTTAAGTGCGTCTGCGGCTAGCGTGAGGCCCAAATCCTTCTTCGCCTTGAGGAAACTCTCGAGATGATCATCGTCTTCATCGTCCTTGTACCTCTCTAGTTTCTCAATTGGCTTAGGAGGTGGAGCAGCTTTCATTTCCTCGTGAATTCCCTCCATAAAGGCGTCCAGTGGATCGATCTCATCCTCACCAGCCGCAGAGCCGACGCCGACCTCAACGTCTTCTTCAGCCTCTTCGTTTTCTATAAAATCAATGTTATCGAGATCGGCCTCGTCCGAACCGTGAGACGACGGAGGGACGTAGAGGCGCTGCGGTGCCTGAGATCGCTCGAAACTGTAGGTAGTTTGCCGATTAGTGCCCAATCCTTCAAATCCGGACTTCCGATTAGACATTCTTGACTTTCTGATGTTCTCTCTCTCAGCTCTAGCTTAGAGCTAAGCTCTCAACTGTTGCCAAGCTCTGTTATGAATAAGAATTTAGGGTTTCGTCTTCCTATTTTTTGTGTTGTTTCTGAAAGTTTGTAAATTGGGAACCGAAGGAGACGATCTCAAGTAAAAATAATTTCCCCAGTTTTGCCGACTTGTCAACTTCTATGAATTTGGGCCTATAATGGGCCTTTTCAGGCACTATTTTCTACTTTTGTACTGATGGATGAGAATGTCGTCGTAACTTGAATAATTTTATGCTCGCACATGAGTTTATGAAATGTTAAATTTGAGGTTTGGGAAGGACAATTGAGCAAATATAATGAGCACCACTCCCTTAGCTTTCCCAAAAATTTGAAACCTTTAAAACCAGTCAATATATTTAGTAATAAATTAGTTTACCTTTTAAATTTCCCCATAACCAATCAACAATTTTTTTTGGTTTTTAAGAAAATGGAGCTTTACAAAGCAATTTTCCTAATCGGAATTACTGTTTGTTATACATTATGCAGTGTGTATAACGTCCAAGCCGCCGATCAAAATACATCTGAAGTTCCGGCTGCAGCAACAGCACCGGCACCTGATGCTTCATTGGACGAGCCGTCGTCCGTATCACCGATCTCGGTCGTCCCAGCCACCGCACCGGGCCCCACCAAAGCAGACATCGACATCGATTTCAACTCCATCACCAACATAGCAGATCTAGCCCCAAAATTTGAACGTATAAACAATTTCGATTTCTCATCCATGAAAATCGACATGATGGCGAAGGATCTCTGCAAAGGCACCGATTACAACAACGAGTGCCTCGCCGCGATTCTCCCCGATCTACAGAAACGAGCCGACGAAGGAAAAGGCGGAGTTGAGCGGAAGGATGTGCTGCGAATGGAAGTCGAGTCGTTGTCCAAGAAGGCGAACGCAACTCTCGATTACGCGAAGCGTTTGATGGAAGACAGTAAGACGACAATGCCGGTGAAAGAGGCGATGAGTGTTTGTGTCGAGAGTTACGAATCGCTGATCGCGAGTGTGGAAGATGCGAAGACGGCGATGGACGATGGCGATTACGGGAGATTGGAATCGGTCTTGAGTGCGGCGATCTCCGATGTGTCGACTTGCTCTGATACTTTCGTGGACATTCCTGGTGTAGTTTCTCCGACGGCGTCTCTCGATGAGCTCATGAAGAGGCTCTGTAGCAACATTTTGGCAATGTCTCATAAGGTCCAGAGCCGTTAGATCTCTTGTGATCACTGAAATTTTGAGATTCAATATATTTTCTTCTCTTTTATATCGGTCTTTAATTTGCTCCACACGTGTGTGAATGTGTATATATATATATTAAAATTCATTTTTGAAAAAAAAGTGGGAGTACAATAATATTTCACTCGAAGGAAATTTTAGCCAATCGAGCTTAGCCGATTAAAAAGTTATAAATTATTGATAAAAATATATATCCTTTCTCCGTTCTTAAAAAGCTAATCACAATTATATTTTAGAAACAAATGGAATGTTATTTTGAACAAGTAAATTAACTAATATAACGTTAAACATGATAACTTTTTATGAAAATGTGATAAACTTTTTCATACTAATTGTTTGTATCCATATAAGAAAAAACCGTTAGTTATATTATATCCTATTTGCAAATTCTCCATCAACCTACAAAAAAAAATTAATCTATATCTGGATTCTATGATTAAACTTAGTAATCTATAAAAACAGAAATTTAACATTTTTAGGTTTCTTTTCAATACAAGGATTTTTGTTTAATTCTTGAAAAAATTCTCATTATTAGCAATTATTTGTTTGTATCATATTATAAGGTCATTTTTTATCCAAACAGTTTATTTATTAGATAACAAAATTAAGCGAATTTTTGTTTAGTTTTCGGAATTTTTTTTTCATTATTATCAATTATTTGTTTGTATATCCTATAATAAACAAGGTCACTTTTTGTTATGAGCCCGAACTTTCTAATGCTAAAAATATCAGCCATGATATTGGCATTTCTACCTATGAGCTTAAGATTGTACTATTTACACTTAGCTAATGAAAACTATATCATTGTCATCCAAATTCTCATTATATATTTATGTTGTGATTGTTTTTAATTTAATAATAAAGTGCATCTGAACATTACGGTCACGTGCGAAGAAACACACGTGTCCTTGTACGACATGACAGAGAGCGGCATGAGCTAACATACACAGCGACATGCATCTTCTTAACATGCGCACCGGCAGGTCTAAAAACAAACAAAATGAACGCAGCAGAAGAGAAAGAAACGAAAGAGAGAGAGAGATAAGAGAGAAAAGTAGAGAAAGGAAACAAAAATGACTCGGCCCGAGTTTCCTTCTGAGTCGGCTCAGCGAGTCTAGCTGTCGAAGGGGAAGGGATCAGCAAAAACCCTTATAACCGATAAAAAAGGGATCTTTGGATTTTTTTCTTTTTTTGTATGTGTGTGTGTGTGGGTTGGTGTTGAAATAGCAAAAAAATGGTGAACGACGAGATAATTAGTCTCTCACCTCTTTACTACTTCTCTTCTCTCGCTTTCTTAATTCTTAGTCCCGTCTCTTGCCCTAACCCTAATTCTTCCCGTCTTCAATCCTCGATTTTTTCCCCCAACTCTACTTTTGGGGTTTCTTATCATCATCGTCTCCTAGATCCTCCCAATTCGGCTCCGTCTTTGCTCAGCAGCCTAGGTATTCTACGCCGTCTCTCTCGTGATTTGATTTTGGTTGTTTTCTGTGATGATCGTCTCGTATTGTGTTCACCAGTTTGTTGATATCCTTGTTCATACTTCATGGGGGCTTTTCGTTTGATTTTTGATTCGATCGTTTCATTTGGTGTTGGTTTCAGTTTGTGGATCCGCGCGCGTTTAGAAATGTTTAGTTCTCGTCTCTATTTTCCAATTGATCGCTTGTTTTGATTGATCTGGGATTCCGATGATACACTCGTTTCGAATCACAATGAAATTTCTCTCTGTGCTTAATTGGTCTAATACATTACGTTTGTCCTGCTTCTCAGTGTTCGAGCTTGGAGATTTCTCAATTCATCTGTTAGTCTTCAAGTTGAGTAATCTCTTAAGAGCGAAAGAAAGAGTGTATATGCCTCTATATACACACTACAATGGAAGGTAATGGTGGTGCTCGTTATGATGGTATGAAGAACACTGTGAGGAAGAAACGTAGCTTGACTTCTCGTCGCCCTCGCCCTGAGGGATCGAATCTCTTAGCTCCTACAGAACATTTCAGCAAGATCTCGAGTGATGATATACCGGCATTTGATACTAACCCTAGAAGGAAAGAATTTAGTCTTAGCCAGTGTATATCCAGGGCTGAATCTGTAGCAGAATCTGAAAGAGGAAAGAATGATTCTCGGCGGAGAGAGATCATCGGCAGAGACAAACGTTCGACTGAAGGTGTGCTTGCACCTGCTAGCTGGAAAAACACAAGCCGGGAAGATGAAGGTAATGATATGATCAATGGAAAGAGAAATAACTTGGGTGAGCTAGAGGGTGACATGAAGAGAATGAAGCTTAAGATTGGTGGTGTGAGTCGACTGGTTCATGTTAATGGTTCATCCCGAAAGTCTTCTAAACCGGTGAATGGTACTACTCCGTCTAACAACGATTTGGAGGTGAGTTATATCCTAGTTTGATATATTGACATAGCTCATGTTGTTAAATTGCCTCGCGTCCATTGAGATTTAGATAGCAGATTATCATCCTTTTGCATTTTGTATCTTGATCAGTAAATGCTATGCTCAAGTTGTTGAATTGCCTCGCATCCATTGAGATTGAGATAGTAGATTATCATCCTTTTGCATTTTGTATCTTGATCAGTAAATGCTATGCTCAAGTTGTTAAATTGCCTCGAATCCATTGAGATTTAGATAGTAGATTATCATCCTTTTGCATTTTGTATCTTGATCAGTAAATGCTATGCTCTTTTCGGGCCTTACGGCCCATTATCTCCTCGGTGTCGGGTGTCGGTCCTCCTCGGGGCCTAGAGTAGGTTTAAATGAGTCTCTTCTCCGTGGTTTGGGCTCAAACTAGTAAATGCTTTGCTGTTTATGGACAACAATTGGAAAATGTTGTGCTGTATGCATTTCACTTTGACACTCTAGAAAGGATTAGATTCAGTCTTAATTCCCTTGCTTGGCGTTTTTGACAGCTTAGATACTGTAAACCCATAAATCTTTTTACAATAAATGGCAGGAAAGTTCAGATGATTGTAATTCACCTCTAGATAAGAAGGCTGATCTCGAGGAAGACGAATCTATGACGGGGAGGAGAAAACAAGGGGAGCCAACTGGCTCGGTTCGGAAGAGCAAACGAGCCCCAAAGAAACGGGTTGTAGATAGCGATGATGACAGTGATGATGAGCTCAGGTATTTGGAAAAATTGAAGTACAGGAATGCCTCTGTGTGTAACGAAGAGACGGAATCAGGAAGGAAGCAATCTGGGATTACAAATGGGGAAAATTCTGGTAAGGGGAAAGCTGTATCTGAAAAGGCGTCCGAGGACATGGATAACGAGGAGGAGGTTGAATCTGTGGCTGATGAAAAAGAGATTGGTGTTGAGATGAAGAGGGAATCAAATCTGACTAGTCGTCAACGAGCCCTTGCTTCTGCATCTGGCAGATCAAGCGCGATTGAATTTCCAGATGGATTACCTCCTACAACGAGAAGTTGGTTTTTTGCTTTCCTTTGCTTATTTCACAGATACATATCTTTTGCAATAAAGGGTCATAATGGATTGTGGTAAATTTATGTTGGAAAACAGGGAAAAAGGAGAATCTTTCAGAAATGGAGCAACAACTGAAGAAGACAGAAGCTGCTCAGAGGCGTAAAGTTCAGATTGAGAAGGCTGCAAGGGAGTCTGAGGTTGGCGTTCGTCCCTCTCCATCGTGCTATGTGCATTACAATACAATATTGGTAAATCCTAAGTGTGAGGGAACCTCTTGGTTTTGTTTATACAGGCAGAGGCCATAAGAAAGATCCTAGGTCAGGATTCGAGCAGGAAGAAGCGTGAAGACAAAATTAAGAAACGCCTGGATGAATTGGCTCAGGTAAGAAAAACCACCTTGTTGCAAATGCGTTGTTTTGCAAGTGAAACTGAGATGTGCTGAAATACTGAGGGATATGAGTTGGAATTGATCGCAGGAGAAAGCTGCACATGAGGAGATGGCCCCAACAAGCTTCATCAGAACAATAATGGGTCCTGGTGGGACCACTGTTTCATTTCCGATTGACAAAGTGCCTAGCCTGTTCGATCAGAAACCAACCTGGTATGGCTACTATCTTATTCTTTCTCACAAACTCGAACCTTGGATTGATTCATGAGTTTTGGATGTCTCAAAAACAACACATGAGCTTGTTAGTGAGTCTATGTATAAGGTAATGCTTCAAATGTTTTTGAGGGTGTAGAAAGATTAAGGGATGCTCTCTAGAATTGGTTTCTGTTTGTGCTCTACGGTTTCATCAAAGAATTGACGATTGTGTTTGGTTTGAATCTGTGTGTGTAGTTATCCTCCTCCGCGGGAAAAATGTGCTGGTCCGTCGTGCACCAATACATACAAGTATCGTCATTCAAAGACTAATGTGCCTCTGTGCAGTCTCAAATGCTACAAAGCGGTTGATCAGCAGCTTCAAAGCGGTCCAGGAGAAGCCTCAAATGCTGCTACAAATGCTCCCTCTGATTCAGAGACTAAGCTTCCTTAGATATTGATTCATAATTCTTCTTTTTTTTTTTTATTGATACAGAAACTACAAAGACACATGGTTTAGTTTTTGATTTTATACATCGCTTCTTTAGACTTGTCTGATCGCAAAGTTCGTTTTCTTTTGTCATCGTGGCCGTCCATTTGCTTTTACCACCAAACCATCACATCATAGACGTTCGACGATACAAATCTCCAACGGCTATCTCCCTATAGTAGTTATTTTAATTATTAAAATATATATACTTATTCTCTATTATTGTTTCTTGGCGTCGTGGACTTGCAGTACGTCGTCGTTTCTTAGCTGTGTCTTGCGTCTCCCATGATCTTGAATCTTGAATCTTGATCATTCTCATAACTCGAATTTTAAAATTATCTTTTTCTGTAGTTGACAATTTGTGTGGAGACAAGAGAGAAACTTATTAATTGGAAAGAATAAAGGCAATGATTTCTCATCACTCATCTTCTGTTTGTTTTAATAGTCAAGTAATCTAATCTCTTATTATGCGTATGTATCATACTACTAAGTACTAACTATAATATAAACGTATTTTAAAATTTTGTTTATATGAATGATTCCTTCTCATCAAACCTAACTTCAAACTATAGACATGGCACCCACTCCTTGGTCTTTCCTTCAAACATAAACCTTCAATTTCCGATCAAAAAAAGTTATATATATAAATAACACAAAAACATCCTTAACTTCGCAACCTTCTTTAGTTTTTAGATCGAAATGAGTATCTTCGGCGGCGGAAAGTGGCGGAGAGAGGCGGAGCAGCTGGTGGTTAAGCCTTTCCGGCTAGTGACAACAACTCTCCTCAGCCTCCTCCTTCCTCTCTCTTTCCTTTTCCTTAGCCGTCTCTCTTCAGTTTCTTTCCTCTTCTCTTTGACCAAATCTCCACCGCAAACGGAATCATCTTTCTTCTTCTTCTCTGTCTTTCTTAACTACACGAATCCGGCGGTCTTATACGCCGTCGTTTCGTCAATAAGCGTTTACACACTAGTTCTTGGTCTAACCACGAAGATCACAGCGACCGATCCAAACCGTTCGATTCCGTTTCTTCCACATGTCAGCATCGCGTGGCTCACGCTCTTCCTTGTTCAAATCTCCGTCGGTTTAGGCCTGGAAGGAACGAATGCCAACGGTTTAATCGTCGGAAGCGAACGGAATTTCTTGAGCAGGCTCGTGTTTTTCTTTGGCCTTCACGAGGTGATGCTTCTGTGGTGTAGGGTGATCGTGAGACCGGTGGTGGACAACACGTTGATCGGAGGAGGAGACCACAAGAGAGAAGAGACGGTGGTGGAGAGAGTGGCTTTGGCCGCGAGCTGCGGGACGTTGTGGTGGTGGAAGCTTCGAGATGAAGTAGAGGCTTTGGTTGGTGTGGCAGAGGCTAAAAGAGCAGTGTTGTTGTTATTACCAATCGATGGTAATAATGTCAACGGTAGTTTTGAAGTGGGAACGCTTGATTTCGTGAATTGGTGGTTATATTATATGGTTGTGACGATTGGTATGGTTAGGATCGTAAAAGGGTGTTTGTGGTTTGGGATGGTTTTGCTTTTCGAACAAGGCACAAGAAGAAATCCACGTGGAGTTTCTACTGCTCCTCCTGTTTCTTCTCTTCATTATGACGATGAAGGTGACAATAAAGTATAAGTCACAATTTGGTTTATTTTTTTGGTCAAAGTTGTTACGAAGTGTTCAAGTTGATGTATTTGTAATGAGAAAGATGTTTAAGATCTTCTAATGAATGTGTTTATCTAGTAGATTACAAGAAATTTGATTAAGACGAGCTTTACATCAGATTTCAATAGAATCATAAGCACAAAGTTAAGAAGAGATTACATCTAAAACACAGCTTCTACAAGTACGTGTCTCTTGTTAGACCCAAAACCAACAATGTGGTTAAGATAAACTCTTCCTTCCTTGACAGTCGCCGACGATACTAACCGATGAACCATACCGCTGCCGAACCAGCCTGTCACAGAAGCCGTCCGCCACCCGTCCGAGCTCTCCACCAATTTAGCAGAAGGACTACCTGAAAAAAACACTCTCAAATGGTTAAAAAACTCGATCGGTAGAGACAAAAATCAGAGCTTTATCAAAGATATTAAGAATAGGTACCTGCAACAACAATCTTGGTGGGAGACAAGAACTCAAGCCCATCTCCAAACCGTAACGTACCACCAGTAACGTCAATCACAGTGACTGTACCGCTGTCGGTTAAGTCGATTTTGTATAAGAAACCGGAGAAAGTGTGGATGACGACAAGGAAGCCGTCAGGGTGATAAACAATGCCGTTGAGAGCGACGAGGTTATTGTACCATCCAGGTGGAGTGAAGAGAGGGCTTTCAATGGTGGACACAAGCTTCCCATTGACATCAACTTTCCAGATTTTACTGTCTTTTGCATCCGTTACATAAGCATTGCCCTGTCCATCGACAGCCACATCGTCTGCAAATGATTTCTCTTTGCCTACATTTCATCAACAATTTTGATTTCACGAGCCAATCAGAGAGAAGAGAAATTCGGAGAAATTAGAAAGAGATTATTGGTATTTACTATGGGCGCTAAGCTCGGTGAGGAAGATACGACGCCACGTGGACAAATCGTAGGCCGCTAGAGCGCTGTATCGATTCCCGAGCAAGTCGGCGACGGCGACGAGGAGGCGGTTTCTGTCGCGGTCGATGGCGATTCCGAGGGAAGCGTTTCCGGCGATGTCAGCGTCTTTGACCAGAGTGACTTCCTCCAGCACGTCGGAGTCGCTAGGAACAACCTCGCCGATTCCGCCACCGTCCATGAAGGAGACGAGGAATCTCCGGCCGACGTCGTCCCATTTGGCGCACTCGCGGAAGAAGCCGGAGCTGTGGTAAGAGAAGACATGCGTCGAAGGAACGGCTCGCTCCAGGGAAATGAGGTAGGCAATTGGAACGGCGGAGATTACGAGGAAGAGAGCGACGGAGAAACGGGCGGAGCAGAACGACGGCGACATTTTCAAAAAGAGAAAGAGACGGGTAGAGGATAAAAGTACGAGAGAGAGTCCAGCTTAAGTAAAGTGTGGAAAAAAGAGTTGGTGAACAAACAAACGTACGTTCGACTAAAGATACTTGACTGATATTGGTGGCCCGTTAAATGTAAGTAAAATGGGCCCGGGAAGAGTATCTAGAATTCAATACTAATTCTGATATACGCTTGTCCTTTACCAATTTAATGCAAACCTTTTTAGTCATGTTATCATTCCATCGACTGAAGCTTTGAATTCCAGTTCGTTGATCATTAAACTAAGTTGTTGACCAAGATTTGAATGTCTCTAGACCAGGTTTTGAATTCGTTTTTCAGAATATACTTACGAATTATTATATTATTATGTGTACATTAATACTGATAAACAAATGGTCACATTGAAGAAAAAAGAGAAAACATTTGCGTGTCGGGGGCTCAACAGCCTAGTGACTAGTGAGTGGTGGTAGACTGGTAGTATAGCCCTGAGCCTGACCAATCTTAACTTGCACGAAAGCTTCACTTGTACAGTGTTAAATATGGCCTCAAGTGGGGCCCGCTAAAAAAGAAAATATATCAATATTCGGAATGTCAAATTTAGATGAAATACAATGGGCCGGGCTAAGACGTGAACCCAGTAAATTGAGTGGGAGAATCCATCATTTACACAGTAGAGACTTTTAACTTTTAAGTGGGCAATTGGATCAGTCTTCTTCACCTGAAAATTAATCTACATTTTGTTCCCGTCGTCTTCCTCCGCACTCCGACTTGGTAAATCCCCAATTCCATCTCTCTTTATCGACTTTTGATTTATGTGCCGATTCTTGTGCTAGATAAGGTACCGATGTGGTTTCTAATTTGAATGATTCGGATCGATTCCTCTTCTTATTGGCGGCGATCCAGGGGATCCAGATTTCCTTGTTATTCCTTTTTTTTTCTTGCGGGAACTTTGATTAGCTTGATGGAGGTTTTTAGTAACGATTTTCATGAAAAAACTATCATTTTCGTTCGGACGAAGATATTAGACTGATATTTCTATCGGTGAAAAGGATTTAAAAATGGATCGCTTTTCATTTTGTCACTGATATTGAATCAAAGTGATTGATCTCCTGGTGTAACAAATCCTTAAGAAGACAGATTAAGTGTTCACCTTTGTATATATATAGAATTCGTATCGAATTTATAAGTTTCTAGCTTATATGAATTGATTGTGCATTACATTTCTAGCTTTTCTTGAGTGAAAACTACCGATTCATGTTTAGTTTTTGGGGATATACTATGCTTTGTATATATAGCTCACTATACCATTTTTGATACATGAAACAAATATATATATATTGCGGTTATGTTTGATCCAGAAAAGATCCAATTTTTCTGTAAATTACATCTCTAGCTTTGGCATAGTGAAAGATTGTATTGTAGGGAATACTGATTAACGTTTGATCTTTGGGGTTGTGTTGTATCATTTTCGTAGGTTGAGAATACATAGAAAGAAGAGATGGCAGGACACAAGGTTGCACATGCCACATTGAAGGGCCCTAGCGTTGTGAAGGAGTTGATCATCGGTATGGCACTCGGTTTAGCTGCTGGTGGTCTTTGGAAGATGCACCATTGGAACGAACAAAGGAAAACAAGAGCTTTCTATGACTTGCTCGAGAGAGGTGAGATCAGTGTCATTGCCGCTGAAGAGTAATAAAGCCGCTCAAACTCAAAGACGGATGATTTCGTATTCTGTTTTCTTTTCTTAATAACACTCTTGGATGAGTTTGGATTTTGTGACAAATAAACAAATCTGGGAATGGGATTTGTTAGATCATAAACAGACTCAAATGCGTTGTTGATTCACACTTAAATCTCTATTGTTTTGTCTTTCTTATTTGACAAGCTGCAAATGATGAATATCGTTGAGACTTAATAGCACTTGACACTTGACACAGAGTGTGTGTTTAACTTTGTGCTTTCAAGTATCCAATCACTTTTTGTTTGCATTATTATAAATCGGAATGTTCNGGGAAAAAAAAAAAAAAAAAAAAAGAGTTTGTGTTGCGTCTGCCACTGCTGTGTTCCCTGCTTTCTGCAAGTGCATCCGAAAGTTGACGGAACCGAGGCACAGAGACTCTGAAAACAAAAAAGCACAATCAGAAATTCCAAAAAAACTGAATCAGCTAAATCAAATGTGAGATGTTTTGTTTTCTGTTTGGTAATGGTGAGAGAGTTTTACCAGAGAAGTGATCTCCTCAGCATGGAGTGATCTTCATGCTCACCAAACTCCGGATTAGCACCACCTCCTGTGGCAGTCGCTACTTTGTCTGCAGAATCTGATCCTTCTATGGACTGGTCGGGGCTTGTGTCTGCATCCGATGTGTTTGGAACGCAGTATTTTTGAAGCCAGCGGTCAGTTTCCCAGAGAACGTGCATAATGCTTTCCCGTGCTGAGTAGCCGTGGCTCTCGTGAGGAAGAACAACAAGGCGGCAAAGAGCTCCATGGCCTTTCAGTGCGTTGAAGAATCTGTCAGACTGTTGTTATATGATGTGAAAGTGGTTAGAGAGGACCAAATGCAAAGAAAATTGGTGTATAACTATAATCTAATCCTTTTCAGTGATTTCTATTAAAGTTATAACCTGCATTGTTAGAGTCCCTGGGTTATTGTCTTCTTCACCGTGGATGAGCAAGATTGGCTTCTTGATTTTATTAGCAGACATGAACGGGCTCATCTCTACATACACGTTAGTAGCTTCCCACAGAGTTCGGTCTTCGTTCTGACAAGTTTTCAGGCATCGTTGAAAGGTTAAACAAAGATTGGTCGATAACCATTTGAATGCAGAAGATGGAACTTGAAAGAAAATGGTCAGGGTGGCACCTGGAAACCAAAGGGCGTCAGTGTTCTGTTGTAAGCGCCAGATCGAGCTATTCCGCAGGAGAAGAGATGAGGAGCATGTGCCAGGAGATTTGCAGTCATGAACGCTCCATATGAGTGTCCCCCAACAGCGATTTTGCTTGGATGAGCCACCTTGAAAAATGGAGGATAAAAAGAAATTATCAAGTTTCAACAGTTTTGTAAGAGTTCCATGGAATTAGGATCAAATGATGCTTACCCCACGCTTGACGACTTCCTCTACAGCAGCCTCGGCACTTGCAACCAATTGCTCTACATACCTAAACATGGTGTTTCAGTTGTTCACATTAGACTCTGTTCACATCTCAAATCTAAAGCTTAAGAGGTTTTTTTTCAAGGATGTCACTGGCTCCCATTTAATCAGTCTACCAGTAAAACGACACTTGATTTCCATGTTTTAGCTACCAGCTTGTCGGAAAATAATAATAAAAAAATCACAGTACCTATCATTAGCCTCTTCATCACCTTCACCAATTATAGGTATAGTGGGTCCAGACAATATAGCAAACCTGCACAACACAGAAGAATCCAGATGATACAAGCTAACATTGAATCACCAAGCTCAAAAAAAGAAGATTCCAGGACATTGAAACAAGAAAATACAGTATCAGAGATAAACAAGCAAAAAAAAAAAAAAAAAGAGAAAGGAAACCGTTGGATACCTTCTAGCAAGCCAAAGAAGGGCAGAAGTTGAGCCAATGCCTGCAAATTCATTTGGAGAGCCACGGACTTGACTAGCAGCATCTTTGCTCTTGAATTCACCAGGGTAAGACCAAAACAGACAAGGAAGAGGACCGTCTTTTGATGGATCATAGCCTGGTGGTAGGTATAGTGTTGCAGTAAGCTGAACCCCGTCTTTTCGTTGATACCTGATCATCTCTTTCTGTAACGAAGCCAACTGGGGATACGGATGAGGAAAGTTTGTAATCTGCTGCACTTTCCTATCAGGCCAAAGTTGCAGAGAATATTGGGTGTTTTCAGTTTTAGACTCCTTTGATGTCAGAATTTTCAGCTCCTCCATTCTCAAATCTCCTTCTTTCTGGTCAGACATCAAGGCCACAACTGTCTCGAAATACTTTTCCTTGTCGCTCTCCCAGATCCGTTCTTTATTGCCAGTGTTTCTAGATAAATTTTGTACAAAGCAATCCCAGTATTGTTACCACATGATGGCAATAAAAAACAAGATAAAAAATGCAAGAAAGAGAAGCCATTGTAGGGTAGGGCTTACATGTCAAACAAGTCAAGGAAAGGTACATTCCCTTGTGGTGTAGCCCCACTTCCGTTCAGTAAGACATAAGTGCCTTCATCGTTTTCCTTATTTATCTTTGCTATTACATAGGTTCCAGCAGCGGTTCTCCTCAGCATGGTTGAGCCAGGGTCTGAGTACACATCTTCCGATGATCTATCAAACAGGATGCGTGGACTGACATCGTTAGATCCAGGAGAGATAACCCACGTCTTTGTCCTTCGTGTTTTATACCATGATTCATAAACCAGAGCTAATGTATCATCACACCAAGAAATCCCTCTGTAGTAATCAAATGAGATCCATGAAGTTAGTTTGATTAGTTGATAGAAGATGGCACTGATAATCTACAATGTCTTCTTTGTTTTTAGTTCTTACCCATAGCGAAGATCAAGCTTGTGCAAAACTTCTGGTTCTTCTCCTGCCAGTGGTTCCGCAGACTGCATATAAACTATATCACGCGGTGAAACTTCCACTTTGGCATCTCCTCCATCTTGTGTTTCTGCCCTACATATCTCAGAGAGTTGTAAACAAATTCTTTCCAAATCACATTTTAGAACATGTACGACATGTGAATCACATTTAAAATCTTCAATATTTACCAGTAGAGGGTTGACGGCTTGTCTGCTCGCCAGTTTATTGAACGCATCCCTTTCCGCACACTATTGGAGGCAATGGGGATATCTTCAGCTAGGGGCAAGTCACACAACTCCCTTACAAACTTACCGTCAGCTGTCCAGACTTCCACCTTCTTTGGAAATCTACCACAAGGTACAACGAAGGAATATGGCCTGTGGAGGGATGAAACTAACAAGTACTTGTGGTCTGTTGAAGGGTCTAACGACGTATATACTGCAGGTGGCCCAACTTCCTTCGTAGTACCATCCAAAGAAGCCAATACTAGTTGTGATGTGGCGTAGTAGTCGAATAAATCAGCATCATATTCATCCTTAAGCAAATCCTGGAATGTTCTAACTTGGACAACATTCCTCGTCTCGTTTGACAGAGTTTTGGGACCAGATGGGACCAAAGGTTTCTTTGGTGGGTCTCCACGAGATGAAGGGATTGTGCTCACCAACAAAGTGGAGTTATCAATCCAAACAAAACTCTCGAAAATCGCATTCAGAAAAATATCTTGCGACTTGAATAGTGGTCTAGCTTCTCCAGTCTCAACATCAGCTACCCACACTATAGGCTTACTACTATTTCCGTTCTCATCGACCCGGATGCTGAAAGCCAGATGCTTACCATCATTGGACCACGTAACAAAGTTGATCTTACCACCATCTGGAATGCCAGTGATCTCCTTCTCTGGGCTCAATGTACCATCAGGCAATAACTGATGGATTCCTAAACCAGTATAGAATGACATCCTGCTTCTGGTATTGCAATATCCATCAATTCGAACACCCGCAAGCTTCTCCTCAGGTCTGGCTAAATCTGCCAACGGAGGCAGAGCTCTCCGCTTCAGAAACAAGATCTTATCCCTATGCGGTGAAAATGACAATGCGGGGACTGGTGGGGCATCAACAATATCTCTGATCTCCGGTGGGGGAAGACGATACCCAGTGCCTAAAGCCAATTCTACACAATTCAAAAGCACCCCCAAAAAAAAAAAAAAAAAAAAAAAAAAAAAACTCATGTAAACACGCATATCTCTATGACTACACAAAATCACAGAAGCTAGCATCGAGCGAAATTATAATGCATCGTCGTTTCCCAACGAAAAAACAAGCAATCAAAAGCGATTTTCTGCAGATAAGAGTTCGAGCTCAGTGACAAGTAATAAAACTTGAATCGAACTGGTAGTACGACCATATCAATTGATACGAACAAAATCGGCGGAAATGGAGCAATTACCATCATCTTCAGTTGCGGAAGCGGATGCTGAAGCTACGCCATTAGAGCTGCTACCACCACCGTCTTCTGCACCTCCGGGACATACAGATGCGAGGCAGCTAAGCCTAGAAGCAGAACGTGAAGACATGACAGTGGTCAACGAGTTTCCGGAGAATCGGCGTACTCTCGCGCAACGGTGAACACGAAGCGTCGACAATCCCGAAAGCTTAGGCGAGAGAAGGAGAAAAGCAGACGGCGGAGACGGCGGAGATAAATGGCAGAGAGGCGAGAGAGAGAAACGATGACAAGCTTTGTGAAAGCGCATCATTTTTAATCTGACTTTTTTTCGCCTTTTTAAAGTGTGATGATTCCCTTATTCTATTCGACGGCTTGTATTGTATTATTATCCAATCATAAATCATAAATCAACATGAAAGAATCAGGAAAATATCGGCCAAGCCGTTTTAAGATACGGTCTTGTGCACTGTATCTTCGTGTACGTCACTGCTTATGTGGGCCTTTAGCTGTGGCCTAACGACCGATTCCTTTCTACAATAGGGCCCAACAAAAGTCCTCCCATTCCGACAACAGTTACATAAATGAAAAAATAAAAATATGTTTCAGCAGTCTGGTGGAATATTTTTGTAAAAATCTAAAAACACGCGGCACAATATGGTTGGTTGTTAAGAGATAAGAGGATTGTGTTCACAGAGTTCAACATGAACTAGTTATTTATCATCATCTTCTTCTCTTTACTTGAAAAAATCTCTCCTCCATCAAAATCCTTCAACGATGACAACCATAGCTGCAACTAGTCTCAACGTCGCGAGTCCAAGAGCGGTCTTTCGACCAGCGGCTCGTCTATCAGGCCCGGTCCGTTTGAATTACCCGTGGAAATCGGGTTCGATGAACCGGATGGTTATGGTTAAGCCTGTTAAGGCGACATCGGATGGAGGGATATCGGAGAAGGTGGAGAAGAGTATACAGGAAGCGAAGGAGACTTGCGCCGACGATCCGGTGAGCGGAGAGTGCGTGGCGGCTTGGGACGAGGTGGAGGAGCTGAGTGCGGCGGCGAGTCACGCTAGGGACAAGAAGAAAGCTGGTGGATCTGACCCTTTGGAAGAATACTGCAGTGATAATCCTGAGACTGATGAGTGTCGTACTTATGATAATTAAAAATATGTTTGAGAATTTTAGGTGCGATCAGATCGATCTTTCTTGTTGTTGTTGTTGTCGTCGTCGTCGTGGTGGTGTTTGGCTTGGTTTGGTTTGTTTGGTGCTTGTAATGTGATATTGAATATGAATAGTACAATATACACATGGGGCGTTTCATAGATTTGTACGTTTTTATTTCCAATTAGCTTTCATGAATTACCTTCTTAATCTGTGAAATTGTGGCAAAACTTATGATTATTAATTTCTTATCATTGTTTTCTAAATTTGAGTCGGTGATAATTTTACGTGTTCGCTTTTGCTTTCACATAAGTTCGTGTGTGTGTGTGTGTGGGGTTAATTATATATCGACACGTTTGGAAAGAGATGTGTCAGGAACAAAGGGTTTTTTTTTTTTTTTTTTTTTTTTTTTTTTTCTAAATTTTTTTATAAAATATAAAATATAAAAAGAGAATCCCCTCAGGGTTACAGCACAAACCAGCAGATAACAATCTGGATAAGTCACATAAGGTGACACAAAAAATAGCGGAACTCTTTAAGAGAACAGCTTAGCCTACAAGAGAAACTAACTAGGGAACCTGAAAAACAGAGAACCAGGTTGTTAGAAAAGAGACCGTAGAGGGAAGATTTCGCTGATCCCTATACATCGGATCCAGTTTCCTTCGAATCACCATCTGGATTTCATCCCTTCTGGTAGAAGCCGGCCTGGAAGTCGAAGAGTGTAACCTCGCATTACGTTCAGCCCAAAGGAAATAGATGGTAGCTTGAAATAAGAGCTTGATTATAACTTTGACATTTTTGTCTGGGGAGGCGTTAATGATCCAAAGAAGCACGTCGTCAAACCCAGGAGGGCAGGAGAGATTAGCCGCCGAGGTAAAGAAAGACCAAATCTCTGAGCTATAAACGCAGTCAAAGAAAGGGTTTTAGTTTCTTACCATGTAAATAATTTGATACTTTGTAGAAGAATTCCTCAAGACGGTGGAATGATTAAATCATGGGTTTAATTGGTGACTATATGGTTTACAAATATAATGATAAGGCGAAAATTTGGTTTGGTTAAAATGTGTAGTTGAACACTAGGGTCAAGTGTGAACATATACGTGTATGATTTAACTAATGATTAATGAGACGTGCCAATTCATGCACAACCTAAACTAAGCAAATGTCTACACTAATTACAAGTTTATAAATGCACTAAATTTTGTGGACAAAAATATATGTTGTGGGCTGCGGAAATATATTGGGCTTTCTTAAACATGGGCACCAATTTGGCAATGTAGAAGAACATCCCACGGTACACATGTGACAAAGAAATCAATAACAAACTGAATTAAGTGAAGCAAATTGCGACCTAGCTGAATTTCAAAAACCGAAATGTAACAATTTTTTATGACAAATCAGTGAAAGGTACCACCTTCAACCGAATGGATTCATAAATAAATTCTTACACCTTATAGCATTAGATTTTAACTAGTTTTTTTTTTTAAAGTTTAATGAAAACATTACTACTGTTTCATGGCTTTTGGTGGATTTGCAATTTTGAATTCGTTCAGTTATATATTTTTGGCGGTAAGAAAAGTAGGTTTTATCAGGAAATGCATCGGTACCGTATCAGAATTGACCCAGTTTAAATCTGCTGGTTAAGACTTAAAAAGACAACAAAAATTAAGCAGATCTATTTTATGCCCTGGATGCCTTAAAAAGGCATTTATACCCCTTTTGTTTTTTGCAGGCGGTTTTAAGATGCCACAACAAAGTAAGGGGTGTATATGTCTTCTTACACATACGTAGCCTAGTTCCCTTTTTTCTCTCTTTAAAAAACTCTAAATATTGTTTTCTTCACTCTAAGAAAATAAACAAAAATTGTATATTCCAAATTTGCATCACCCAGAAAAATCTCACAGCGGTAAAAACAAAAGAAAAGGGAGAAAAAGCGTCACTGGTCTTTTGTTTCCTTGGTTCATTGTTCGCTCGACCTGGCGATGTCGTACCAGGAGACGCACGCAATTCGCAGAATGTAACGTTGTCCCTGCCCCGTCTCTCGTTTTCTCGACATCGGAATCATTCGAATTCGCTTTCCGTCTCTCTGGTCTTCGTCCTTTAGGCTGCCTCGAATCGTTGAACGAGGAATCGCGATTTATTTCCATAGCCACTCGTCAAGTGCTGGGTAGCTGTATCTCGGTCGACCTAACTTAAAACCTAGCTCTTACGAGGTTAGCCTCTTATTGCGTCTCTCCCTTCCCTCTTTTTAGCTACGGAATGCGAGTTTTCGTAGTTGGATTTCATTTTGTATGTATGATGGGTGCTTTTCTATGTTATTCGATCTTAGGGGTGTTGATTCGGGGATAAATTAGTCAAGATTGTGTCGATGCTTTCTGATCCAGTAGTGAAGTGAATCAATTTCCCTAGTGTTTTCAGTCGCTAGGATAGGGGAAGGTCTCGTTTAGGTGTAGTGTAAAGGTCGATTTCATTTCAATACATTGACAGATGCTGATTTCCAATGAATGTCTTTCCTTGAATATATCATCTGCGTATCCGTGCTCCATTTAAGGAGACTATCTTTTACTTTTGCAGTGGCATTTTAGTTGAGGAGTGCGTCTTCTCCACATACCGAGTTAGCATGGATTGGATTCACAAATCTACTCCTTGTATGGAAGCTTCGAATTTAGCAAACTCGTTTCAAGGAAATGCTCCTCTTCAGCGACAGGAGAGACTTGTTTCCCGTTCTTTGCTAACCGATGTAGATATGGACCTTAGAGAAGTCTATTTCCTGATTTTGCATTTTCTTTCTACCGGCCCCTGCGAACAAACCTTTGCCCACCTGAGAGATGAGATTTTGGAAAAAGGGCTTTTGCCCCGTAGATATCATTCTTGGTGTTCAAGAAGTGGCACTTGCAGTGGGCTTGCTGACGATGATGGCATCTCCCTCCCGTTGAGCTATGATAACTTAGTAGAGAGGTATAATTTTCTTTCTTCTCTTCCATTATTCAAGGGTTCCCTCACCTCTCATGACTTCTGTCATCATGTTTCTTTTACTCACAGGTATCCTCATATCGAAAAGGATCACTTGGTGAAGCTTCTCAAACAACTAATTTTAAACCCACCTTTTCCTTCACACATGAGAGTTGAAGGAAATACTCCTAATGCTGCTGATGTTCCAACACTATTGGGATCTGGCACCTTTTCACTTGTGAATCGTACGTAGTAACACCTATTGCTCTACCTTTTGTGCCTGAATTTCAAGAGCATATCCATGATTTTTAAAAATATATATATATATATATATATCAAAATACATGGTTTTGATAATCTTTTCTTGATATTATGACTTGTGTTTGTATTTCTGCTGAAGTTATCTCATATAGGAGAGACCAAGTCTATTTTCAGGGATGATTTAACTTGGAACATTCTTTAATCTCTCTGGCACTTACACCAGGCCCTTGATTTCTCAATCGTTTTTTTAATTTTTTTCTGTGAAGATAAAGATATGGAGTCCCAGAGAGCTAGGCATGTTGCGTCATACTTACGCTGGCCACATATGCATGCCGATCAAGTGCGTGGCCTAAGTCTCAGAGAAATTGGAGGAGGTTTCAGAAAGCACCACCGTGCACCGTCCATTCTTTCAGCATGTCATGCTATAGCAAAACCATCAACAATGGTTCAAAAGATGCAAAACATAAAAAAGCTCAGAGGACATCGTAATGCTGTTTACTGCGGTATGATCACAATACATCCTTTGTGTTGGATATCTGGACTGTGGGAATTCCATACTGTGTTTTGTTACATGTGCAATCCTGGAATTTATACCAATCTGTTTATATCTTCTGATTATAGTATCCGGAAGTAGTAACGCAGTATGTCCATCATAGGAGCACCATTTATTGTCATACAATGTTTTTGTTGAGCAGTATGGTAACAATATGGCTATTTATATCTTTATTGCACAGCTATATTTGATCGTTCTGGAAGATATGTTATCACTGGTTCCGATGACCGGCTTGTCAAAATTTGGTCAATGGAAACTGCACTTTGCTTGGCTAGCTGCCGCGGGCATGAAGTGAGCTATTGTTTTCCATATTTGTATGACATGTATTGTTGACCAGTCTATTATAATTAGTTCTCACCTACGCATTTTTCCTCTAGGGAGACATTACAGACTTGGCCGTCAGTTCTAACAATGCTTTGGTGGCATCAGCTTCAAACGATTTTGTGATTCGAGTGGTAAGAATACAGTTCCCACTCTTTAGTGTCTTCGCAGTTTTAATATTTTTGTCAGTCAGATAGTATTGATTCTTGTGACAGTGGAGGTTGCCTGACGGAATGCCAATTTCTGTATTGCGGGGACATACTGGAGCTGTTACTGCGATTGCATTCAGTCCCAGACAAGCGTCTGTTTACCAACTTTTATCGTGAGTTTTTTTCCTTTCGAACTTGTTATTTATCTCTTCAAGACCACCCCTGTATATTTAGTTTGGATGTTTCATGCTGCTTCCTGCATTGATAATCAGTTTTTATGCTTTTTCTAATCCCTGTAGATCATCAGATGATGGAACCTGTCGTATCTGGGATGCTAGGTACTCTCAGTGGCATCCACGAATCTATGTTCCAAGTCCATCGGATGCTGGCACTGGTAAGAATGTGGCACAATATCATATTTGGTTCAATGTTAAAACCTGTTCAGTCATAGAACTCATTGGAAGTTTCTCTTAGGGAAAAGCAATTTTACATCTTCAAATGCGGCATCTACGAGCAATGCATCTCAGAGTCATCAAATACTATGTTGTGCGTATAATGCTAATGGAACCATATTCGTCACTGGTAGCTCTGACAGCAATGCGAGGGTCTGTGTTAAACTTTCAACTTTAATTATCCTCCTTGGTAATGCAGAAACTGCGAAGATGTTACTTGCTTTTAGTTTGCTTGTTAGTCTTGATTGTCAGCATTTCCATAATTTTTTTCAGGTTTGGAGTGCCTCAAAACCTAACTCGGATGATGCTGAACAGCCGACCCATGAGTTGGATGTCCTACGTGGCCATGAGAATGATGTCAACTATGTGCAATTTAGGTATTTTCCAGCGAACATGGTGCCTTTCTTAGATTGTGGATTTTATTGTCGTTGGAGAACATGAAAATAAATCTAAAAGGGTATTTTTTATTTTAGTGGTTGTGCTGTGGCTCCAAGATCTTCAACAGCTGATACTCTGAAGGAAGATAGTTACCCAAAGTTTAAGAATTCCTGGTTTGTTTCATATTTTGTGTTGGACCTATAGTCATTGCACTATCTTCCTTATATTCTTGCTTCACATCTCGTTAAGGTTTTATACGTTCGATTGCTAGGTTTTGTCATGACA
Source organism: Noccaea bulbosa (assembly GCA_900406535.1). NCBI lineage: Eukaryota > Viridiplantae > Streptophyta > Magnoliopsida > Brassicales > Brassicaceae > Noccaea > Noccaea bulbosa. Next base: position 9,709 of record OVBJ01001006.1, on the reverse strand, counting down.
ACATAGTTACCTGCTCTCGTGATGGTAGTGCAATTATATGGACTCCAAGATCACGTAAATTCCATGTAAGTTTCTTCAAATGCAATGGTGCTTCGTAATTTAAAGACAGCAAATTTCGATTCAATCGTCAGTTTCCACAATCTTCTGGATGTTATATTTCCAGGGGAAATCTGGACGCTGGATGAAAGGATATCATCTGAAGGTTCCACCTCCTCCACTTCCTCCACAACCTCCTCGAGGAGGGCCACGTCAAAGGTTTCTTCCAACACCTCGAGGTGTCAATATGATTATATGGAGCTTGGATAATCGTTTCGTACTTGCCGCTATCATGGGTAAATATCATCAGAGGAAATTCTCACGTTGTTCCAATTGTCGATAGTTAAATGAGCTTGGTGTTACATGAGCTTGCTACTATCTTCTGTTTCCCTTAACCTGTTGGTGTTTATTCAGATTGCAGGATTTGTGTTTGGAATGCTGCAGATGGTAGCTTAGTGCATTGTTTAACAGGTCACAGTGAATCGGTAACAATCACCTAAATTTCTACTCCTTATTTTGATATCTTAGCTGGGTCCAGATGGTGAATACTAATATTTAAGTATATGATCTGTTTCATTTATTCCCTCTGGGCAGTCCTATGTCTTGGATGTCCATCCTTTAAATCCTCGGATTGCAATGAGTGCCGGCTATGATGGGAAAACAATCATCTGGGATGTGAGTTTCATTTTTTTGTGTGGATAAGTACAGTCCTTGATCTTATCAATAGCATCACTTACCTCGTTAGATTTTTTTTTCTTCTAGATATGGGAGGGTATACCAGTCAAAGTATACGAAATTGGGCGATTTAAGTTGGTTGATGGAAAGTTTTCACAGTAAGCAACCGATGAAACATCCAGGATAAGATCTTTCATATTCTCTATTTTGTTCGCAAATGACTTCAGTAAAACATGCATATTACTCTTGAGTCTGAAACTAGAAGAAATAGTCATATTATGCATATCCAGTTTGGTATACAATATTCATACTTCATTCAGCAAAGGCATCTGCTTTTGAAGCATTCATTTAGTCACATTAAAGTTATGGAATAAATTCCTTATGATACTTTTTCCCTTGGCATTGTGTAGAGATGGGACATCTATTGTGCTTTCAGATGAAGTTGGCCAGATATATTTCCTTAACACAGGACAAGGAGAATCTCAAAAAAATGCAAAATACGACCAGGTATGGTGGATTTTGCATCCTAAATGCATTATCATTTTCTAATATATATCTGTAGTTTCTAGTTATCTTCCATTGCGTTCTGATCCTTTGTCTTGTCTTGTTTTGCTTAAGTTCTTCCTTGGTGATTATCGTCCTCTTATTCGAGATACCAATGGACATGTTCTTGATCAGGTTGGTTTAAAATACTTGTATTTTCTGTTTTCTTTCTAATTCCTGATGCGTTCTTCTTAAGAGACCTCACCGTTCTCTGCACACTTTTATGCATTTTTCTCTAGGTTTTCCGATTGGAAACGGAGATGTATGAGTGATATCCTTGCAATTTGCTTTTTTTTTTTAACTAAATTTTAAGCTTTTGTAATCTACATGGTGCAGGAGACGCAGCTTCTTCCCCATCGGAGAAACCTTCAGGATCTTCTTTGTGATTCAAGTTTGTTTCCAAAAGCTTATCTTTATGCCGGTTATGCAAGATGTCGGTTATTGATGGAACATATTCAAGGTGTTTTATTTTCTTTTCCCAGGTATGATTCCGTATCCAGAACCTGACCAGACAATGTTTCAGCAACGCAGACTTGGTGCATTAGGAGTTGAATGGCGTCCTTCTTCGATAAAGTTTTCTGTTGGCCCTGATTTTAGTTTAGGTCAAGATTATATTATGCCTCCTTTGGCAGATCTGGATAGATTGATCGAGCCACTGCCTGAGTTTATAGATGCTATGTACTGGGAACCAGAGCATGAAGTTCTGAGTGACGACAATGATTCGGAGTACAATGCTGAAGTTTCCTCTGATGGAGCTAGGGCAAGCCCATGTTCCAACTCTTCAAATGAACTTGAGTGCAGTTCCGAGGACAGTGACGTTGAAAATATTCACGAAAATAGCTATCATCGGAAAAGAGGAAGAAAACATCCTAGAGTATGTTTTGTGCAACTAATGCGGTTATATTTGTCGTTATCTGTTGACTAACTCCCGTTTTCTCAGGCTGAGGTCGCTACTTCATCTGCAAGGCGTGATAAGAGGATTTTGGATGAAAATGATAGCTTCAAAATTGGAAATAAGAGAACCAAGAACCGAAGAATTGGCGTGAAGGCTTCAAAAAGAAAATATTCTGATGTCAAGGCATCACGACCGCAAAGAGCAGCTGCCCAAAATGCTCGATCCTTGCTTTCAAAAATTTCTGGAAGCTCTTCGGATGAAGTTGATGATGATAATTATTCATCCAGTAGTGAATCTGATAGAAGTATACCCCCTTTACAACAGTTGGAAAGACCATCTCAGATGCTGGGATCTCTTTCCAATGACAAACAGAAGCGAAGATTGATCGTAAAGATTCCTTTTAAGAAGCCAACGGAGGCTGTAGACAGCAAGAGAGATGTAATGAATCAAGCTTCTTTGGAGAATATTTCTTCTAAATCTTTGGAGGAGGATCACAGAGTGATTGGTACATACTCCAGAGAACCTGGGTCAAGTTCTGTAGATGCAAAAGGTGGCTCATGGTGTCAGGATATGCCCCATTCTATGAATACGCCACAGAGAGAACTGGCAGAGGATCAGCTGGTAAAAGCTTCGGATCAGGACCAGAATATTTGCAAGTGGAGGGAAGAGATTCCTGTTTTTGAATCCACTGAGTTAACTGCGTCTGGGAACACTGAAGAAGCCCAAACATTTAACGGGTACGAGAAATCTGATTATGATTAGCAAGAAAAATTATGTTCATATTACATTTCCACAAAATCTAATTCCTTGTTTTCTCTTGCAGGGATGAAGATCCGTCAAGAGTTGAACCATTGTCTGGTCAGTTGAGACATTGTAATATAGATACCTCCATGGAAGCTGAGGCGATTCTTCCAAAGAAAGTTCGACGACTGAGATTAAAGCTTCGGCATCCCAGCAGTCCTGTAAAACCAGAGCCTGATGAAGTGGCAGATGATCTGGCAGATGATTTTGCATCCACAGCTCCCTCCTCCATGAATCCGATTATGGATACGGAACCTGATAATGTTAGATACTCTCCTGCACATGAGTTTGAGTCTGGAGAAGTTACAGCCGATGTGATACGCAGGAAGAGATCTATGAGATTGAAGGCCACTTCAAGTGAATCTAGTGCAAGAAACAGTGTATTACGTGCAAGGCTGGGCTCAGGATCTGTAGATAAGGCAAAGAAACAAGGAACTCATTCCACAAACGTGTATGATGGTGCAGCACTTGAAGAATGGCCTTCTACTTCAAAAGCTGGGTCCAGGTCAAGATGTGCAAACGCCAGCACCAGCAAACAAAGTCTCAATGCTGGGACTATGTTGGATAATGTCTCAAGAAAAATCTCATGGTTAATGTTGTCAGAACACGAGGAAGGCTGCCGTTATATACCGCAGCTAGGGGATGAAGTTGTTTACTTCAAGCAGGTAGGTCCTTTTGGGTGGTGATTCTGACACTTGCGTGTATTGATTTGCTAGATCTGGAATTAATCAACTATCTCTGGTTGTGGTTTTCACTTTTCAGGGTCATCAAGAGTTCCTTGAAAGTAGAGAATTAAATGACAGGGACCGATCAAGGTACCTTCCTCGAAACCTAGGAGCGGTAGAGATATGCAAAGTCGAGAAACTCAACTACGATACGTATCCTGGTTCTGGAGAGAGCTGCTGCAAAATGACCCTCAGGGTTCTGGATTCTTCATCATCATCACATGCCTCCCGCAAAGAGTTCCAACTAACACTTCCTGACCTGATTAATTGCCCTGATTTTATTGTGGAGAGGACTCGATATGATGCTGCAATAAAAACAAATTGGGAGATCGGTGATGTATGCCGTGTGTGGTGGAGAGATGAATCCGGGGAAGGCGGTGCTTGGTGGGAAGGTAGGATCGAGTCTTCACAAGTTAAATCCGCTGACTTCCCAGACAGTCCATGGGAAAGATACAAAGTTGTCTATGAAACTGGGGACACGAATCTCCACAGCCCCTGGGAGTTTGACAATCCGCAGTTTCCTTGGGAAAACTCAAGTATGGACGAAACGACAAGAGAGAAACTACTTTCTGTATTTGCTGGACTTGTGAAATCAATCAGCAAGCATCAGGTTTCGTCTTCTATCTCAAAACTTGAAACATTTCTCATCCTTGTGTTTATCCTCCTCTTTTATTTGCCTCTTAACCGTTATTTGCTTCTGTTCTTCAGGATAGTTATGGAATCCAAAAGCTAAACGAAGCTGCTCAAAAGATGGATTTCTGCAATAGGTACTTGGCAACACTTGGCACTTCAATGCTATATTTTGGCAACTCATTTGATGAAACAACCTTGTAAGATTCTTATGATTCATGCATGCATTTTTTTTCTAATTCGCAGGTTCCCGGTTCCTTTATACCCAGAGCTGATTCACCAGAGACTAGAGAATCAGTACTATAGAAGTGTTGGATCGTTTAAACACGACATGGATGCAATGCTCTCAAACGCTGAATCTTATTTCACCACGAACGCACAGATGCTTTCAAAGATAAAGCGACTCCGAGATAAAGTAACAAAAACTTTAAGAAGGGTGTCACAAAGTTGATGATGGTAAACTTTTTTTTGATAGAAAAGTTCCATAGTAAAAGTCTTACTTTGTAGTTGTAGTCACCCGAAACAGGTTCGTGTATAGATCGGGTCGCTTTAGTTCCACAAGACTAACAACATGTCTGTAACAGAAATTTAATCTTATGTCACAAGGAAGATGGCTGAATTTATTTAAGAGAAATTTTGGAAATATACTCTTTGATGAGTTTTTAATTTGAAAACTACCCTTGTTTTTTCTTAGTTTTGAAAAATACATTTTTTCTATATGAAATGACTTAATTATCCTAATTTGAAGTTTTCAACTAATTTAATAAAAACGAAATTAAATAAGAAATATAAAATATTAAGATTTGATTATGATTTTGTTTCATTTTAAAATACTAAGCAATCTTAATTATCTGTTTAGATTTTATTAAAAATTCTTTAAAAATGTAAGGTTGTTTTTATAAAGTTTCAAAAATATTTAAATGTGTTTAAAGATAAAAATTAAAAATGGAAGATAGATTTATCAACATTAAAATTTTAATAGTTTATAAAGTTTAAATATATGTAAAGTTTGAATTTATAAAGTTTCATTTGATTGGAATGGAATGAGACTAAAATTGTTTATATAAAGTTCTAAAAATATTAAAATTTGTTAAAAGAAAACATTAAAAATGTAATATAGATTTATCCACTTTTAAAATTTTAAAATTTCTAATTATCTGAAAAAAAACTTATTTATTCAATTATTTTTGAATTTCGTTTTTAATTTATAATTGTAATTATTTATTAATATTTTGTTTAAATTAGGTCAAAACAGTCTTTTTACATTAAAAAGTATATTTTTCAAAACAGAAAAAAGTTAGGGTATTTTTCAAAATTTTAAATATAAATAGAGTATTTTTCAAAGAATCCCTTTATTTAACTTGTTTTCTATTTCCTTCAATTTATTAGACCAACATTTTCGTTTACCAAGTAACATGCGAAAATACAACCTAGGCTAGGGAGTAATTTAGTAAATAAGCTCAAATTAAAAAGAACAAATAAAATGTTAAATAGAAACGCGGCTCGCTAAAACCAAAAACCCTAATAATTCTCTCTGTGTGTGTGTGTGTGTGTGTGACTAAAGAAGGAACAGAGCGCCGTGAAAGAGAATCGAGCGAGTGACAATGGCGGGAGGCAAGATAAGGAAGGAGAAGCCCAAGGCATCAAATCGAGCTCCGTCGAACAATTACCAAGGAGGAATTTCCTTCCACAAATCCAAAGGACAGCATATCCTCAAAAACCCCCTGCTCGTCGATTCGATCGTCCAGAAAGCCGGGATTAAGAGCACCGATGTGATCCTCGAGATCGGTCCCGGTACCGGAAACTTAACCAAGAAGCTTCTCGAAGCTGGTAAAGAAGTTATCGCCATCGAGCTCGATTCTCGTATGGTTCTCGAGCTCCAGCGCCGTTTTCAAGGAACTCCCTATTCTAATCGCCTAAAGGTAAACAAACAAAAATTATGAATTTTTGGGATTCTTGTTAGCATAGGATTAGGAGCCATCTCTGAGCTGAGTGATATCATTTTCGAGCAATTTCTCTTGTTAGCATAGGATTAGGGTTAGGAATAGGAACCATCTCTGAGCTTCACAAATCGCTATCCTTTGACACGAGTCATGAGTGATATCGTTTTTAATTGATTCCATTGTGATTGCTTTGTTAAAAGGTAATTCAAGGAGATGTGTTAAAGACGGAGCTTCCAAGGTTTGACATATGTGTGGCCAACATTCCGTATCAGATATCATCGCCACTGACATTCAAGCTTCTCTTCCACCAATCAAGCTTCAGATGCGCTGTGATTATGTACCAAAGAGAGTTCGCTATGAGACTCGTTGCCCAGCCTGGAGACAACCTCTACTGCCGTCTCTCTGTCAACACTCAGCTCTACGCCAGAGTCTCCCACCTCCTCAAAGTCGGCAAGAACAACTTCCGTCCGCCTCCAAAGGTCGATTCTTCTGTTGTTCGAATCGAGCCGAGGAGGCCACAGCCTACGGTTAACAAGAAGGAGTGGGATGGCTTCTTGAGAGTCTGTTTCATCAGGAAAAACAAAACCCTCGGGGCTATTTTCAAGCAGAAGTCTGTTCTTTCCATGCTGGAGAAGAACTACAAGACTCTTCAGGCCGTGCTTGCTTCCTTGCAGAACAATGGCGAAGCTGGTCTCAACACCACCACCACCATGGATCTTGGTGACCAGAGCATGGGACTCGAAGATGGCGATGAAATGAATGATGATGATGATGATATGGAGATGGATGAAGGAGAAGGAGGACAAGCGTCAGAGTTCAAGGAGAAAGTTATGAATGTGTTGAAGGAAGGTGATTTCGAGGAGAAGAGATCTTCAAAGCTTTCACAGCAAGAGTTTTTGTATCTTCTCTCGTTATTCAACAAGTCCGGTATTCACTTCTCATAAGTGCCAGGAAAAAGTTTTGTCCTTTGTTTTTTTTTTTTATTATTATTGATTAATTCTTCATCAAAGAAGAAAGTGTGCCCTGTTTTTGAATCTTAGCATTTGGATGTGAAAGTCAATTTGATGTATTGAGTTATTAACACTACTATATGTTCTTTTGCTCATAATGATAATTTTCTATCACCATTCTTTTATTTTATCACTTGTTACTCACAGCCTACATCAACACATGAAAATAGTCAAAAGGCATTGTTATTGAGTTGGATTTCTCTGGTTATTGCTCATAGCCTATCATATGAGGAATCTGGTTCCCATGATTTATTTTCTTTGATCGGATGTCCCCGAAGGAACAATCTGGTTCCCATGAATCATTAAATCTCATCGACAAATGTGCCCAAAATATGCAATTGGTTCAATAACTCTAAAATATATTTACTTACACATATTGTCTANTATTTTTTAAACCAAAACCAAAAAAAAAAAAAAAAAAAAAAAAAAAAATAGTTTCGCTGTGAAGAAGACTACTCAAGGGCTTTTATTACCAGTCCTATATCCAAAGGCCCAACCCCTGCGACACAGCTTGGTAGATGGTAGTGAAAAGAATCTCCCTTTTCGAAATGCAGCTTGGTCAGAAAGCTTTCCTCCAACTCCATCGCCCTCACAATGCTGAAAGCGTGCGACTTTCACCAGGTATCTTATCAGATACTCAACTGTTTCTATAATAAAACATGCAAGCATATTTGATGTTGAGGAGTTGCTTATCATCCACTCGCTGCCAGTAAAAGCTCCCGAAATCGGTGAGATTTTCACCGCTTGCTCTTACAAAGCTGGAGACGATTCCTTTCCTCGGAAGAAACCAGTGTGAAACGGTGTGTTGATCAAAAACTGGTCTAACCTTAAAGCGGCTTAGGTAATCATTGAGCAAGCGGGTAACAGAAGGGACATCATCATATCTGGCTTCATCTCTCACCGACCACCTCTCCTCCAAGTGGTAACACGTGGATCAAGGTGTTGTTCCAGTTGGTTTACTTGTAGGTGCATATGTTTATAGTTGATAAAAGCCGTGTGACCTCCTCCTACCCTTGTAGTCAGCTCCTTCATCATGGCAGTACAAATTCCTTTATTCCTGTGGTCCTTCTTAACACACACGATATTGATCTCGGCCATTTCAACAAGGTCACCATCCACGCTGATTGTGGCTGGCACACCACTGATATATGAAACCAACTAGAGTACTTGATGGCATCACACGTACTCCAATAAGCCAGTCCTTCCTATAACCAGGTGGCTGCAATGCTCACCTTAGAAACTCGTTGGAGTAATCGCACGCTCCCACGCTTGAATAGTTGTCCTTTAACAGCTTCCCCACCTGTGCACACATATCATCAGAGCTTATCATGCATGTAATCCATTCGTAAGGAGATTCAATCCGATACTTTCCCCTTTGACTTCTTCATCACTGTAGGCAACTTTGTCGTGAACTCTGTATCCTCATCACTCTGTTTACCCTTTCCTTTATTCTTCTTCTTCTTCACCTTCTCATTTAACTTATAAGCCTCTGAAGCTGAGTTTCCAGACTCCATCTCTTTTAAAGCATCCCTTGAATTCGGAGATTCCGGCTTAGGCGAGGGATCTGAGGGAGCCATTGTGCGAAACCTATTTCCTGCATCATCCTGTATGACACAAAAGATGATTAGTTGAACAGTATTTGAAATGTTAAGCGACGGGATTAGTTGAACAAAAAAAATAATATCTTACCACAAGGTCAAGTTTCCTTTCCTCTGCCATTGTGGGAGCAAATAACCGGAGTGGTAATGGATGAGAACCGTGTAGAACAAGAGGAAAGAAGATCACCGGGAATTGCGACGCAGAAAAGAACAAGGATCGGGGACTTGGGACAATCTTAGTCGGCCCTAGTCTAGTCTTACCACGCCTATTTAGATTAGGGTTTAGTGGCGTGGCTGATTGGATTTTTTTTTTTTTTGAAGCCCAACTATTACACCTCTTTTTCTTAACAACTCATGAAAGAACCAATTAATCAAAGTTTGATTATTAGTTAAATCACATGAACCAATCTTTTTTTTGGCTTTGTTCGTTTTCGATTAACCGTCTTAGAATGTTCTGTTGGGAAGAATAGTAATCATGGTTCCGATGACCAGCTTGTCAAAATGTAGTCCTTGATCTTATTTCAAAACAAAACATGTTCTTGATAAAACCGCTATAATATAGTCATATTTATATCTCGTGTAGTAGCCTTTCTTATATATGCATGGGAATGAGAGAAGATTGGCCAAATGGTATTAGCAGAAAACAAAACGATGACTATCAAACACTACTTTCTGTAGTCGCATGTAGAGTCCTCCTCTTGCTTTGGATATCTCTAATGATGCTTGCAAGTTGGTCCTGATTCATGTTTTTCTCTAAGAAGGCGTCCATTCCAGCTTCTATGGTTTCTCTTGCTTCCTTGGAACCAGGATCATGACCAGATACTGCTATTATTGGTATACGTACACCATAGTT
>OVBJ01001005.1:0-36396 GCA_900406535.1 Noccaea bulbosa | reverse complement strand
GCATGATTGATAGGTTTAAGGGTAGTTGATACGCAAAAGACCTGTTATCAGAGAGTACGATGCAAATATAAGCTCACCGGTACTAAGTGCACCTCTGAACCAGAACATGGATCGTCCAGATAAGTCACTCCCACAAGGAACCACGACAGAGACCTTTGACCATTCTTGTCTGCTGGCATCTTCAAGAACACAAAGGTCAAGTGCGCCTTCATATAGCCGGGTCGATAAAGCTAACTTCCCACCGTAGTTCACAAGGCTACAAAAGTCTTGAAGAAGCCGCACATTCTCAGGTAACTTGATGACACTAAACTCTTCAGATCTCAGATCAAAACTCATCAAGGATCCTTTGTCTCTGGTCCAAGCATAGTAGAACAGAACACCGTTTACGCATAGCCCATTAGTATGAAAAGGAGGAAGATGAGGATGCTGGCAGTTGATCAATCTCCAAGCTTTCTTCTCAGCTCCTAACGTGTAGACTTGATGCTCCTCCGATACAACTAGTAACCTATCTTGTTTCTTAACGCTCTTCGCCGTCATGCACAAGACCTTGTATACATCACTAACATGATCATACCCGAAAAACGCTACTATGCCTGATCTCCTAGTTCTGACTTTAGGTAAAGGTACGAATTGGCCCGTGCTTGGATTCCCAACCAGCAACACTTTGGAAGAATCCCTTAGACAGCAGACCAAGCCGCCGCTCGGTGGAGAGAAATCGTAACTTTTGATCGGATTCCGAATCTGAGAAATGCTTACCCGCTGGTGATCACGAGACGGATCCTCCTGAGAGCAGGAGTGATAGAAATGATCGCCGTGACGGTGGACTTTGAAAAGAAGACGCGGCCGAGTCGAAGATCGAGTCATGTACAGGTCGGTGAATTCCTTGCCGCGGATTATCGATGCCCAGGTCTTTGAGACGAATGCGAGTTTGGCTACGGATTTGGCTGGCAATTTCATGAGAATCTCTTTCTTAAGATCCACAGTGATCCTAGAAAATGGGTCGTTTTCGTTTCCATCGTTTTCCTCTCGGTGCTTAGACCTTGTGAGATTGTTCTCGATCGTCTTCTTCCTGCGGCTCCGGACACTCCTCTTCATGGCGATTTTTAATTGATCTCTCTCACTGTTTATTTCCCCTCTTTACCGATTTAGGGATCTGCATGCGATTCCAATTCTGTGAGAGCATCTCCAGTCGTGATACGGTGGTATGGGTATATTAACATTGTTTAGTATTATTTTTTCTATGGCTTTTTTTTTAAGAGACTTTCAATTTGATTTATCATTTTTCATTCCATTAGTGATACTACTTTATTTTCAAAACCAAAGAAAATATTCCACATAGATTCGATTTAAAGAGCAAATTACCGTTTGGAAGACAGCAGCTTTTCCGGCTTCGAGATTCTGGAGATGGGTTGTTTGCTAGCTCTGATTTCCACTCACAAAGCATCTGATTCACTTGCTCCTCAAGAAAAGACAGAACAAAATGTAATCAGCCGAGGAGCTAACAAGAAAGGATACAATAGGCTAAACTATAATGCAGTTGTAAGTGAGAGCTAAAGGAAGACGAGCATTAAGAGTATGAAACCTCGGCTTTGAGTTAAGAGTATGAAACTCGTAGAGAAGGGAAACAACCAAACGTCTCAAGTGATGCATCTCATTCCAGCTCTCAGCAAAATGTACTTTCAAATAATCAGCTCTCCTCCACCAACCAAACGTCTCATACATGTGTAGCACTGACATAAAAGGCTGATAGTGTGATGTTTGATATTGTGATATTTGTGATGTTTGATATTTAGATATTTGCAAGTAAAACCTCTTATTTTATTTTATTTTACAGAAAAGTCCTCTTTTATTTTTTCATCGAGAAAAGTCCTCTTTTTCCTCTTCAAATAAGAAAATCAAATTGCTTGTACACACACAAAAAAAGAGAGTAAAAAACAACTATTAATTGTCCAAGATCTTAAATGAGAGGTCACATCAACACCAGAGGATTGATTAACATACATTTGGCAGAAACATAGGACTCTCTACATGATCGAAATAGACTTCACGAGAAGCAAAATGTGATCTCCAATCCCTTCAACCGCAACTACTTTGGCCTTGTTTTCCTTGCGATCGTAACTGATAGAATAGAAGGGTTTGATAAACTTGTAGGGTGCAAAGATGAGCTCGCCGGTACTAAGCGAACCCTTAAACCAAACCATTGATGAATCCCAACTAAATCTATACAAGAAGGAAGAAACACAAAAACTTTTGACCATTCTTGTTTATTGGCATCTTCTAACCCACAAGTGAAGTGTTCGGATAGACTGACTTGCTAAAGCTATCTGGTGTACTTCACTAGCCTTGGGATATCTTCAGGTAACTTAAAGACATTAAACTCTTCAGTTTAATTTTCATTAAGCCCAGTCATTCTTGAACTGAATTTCATCTACGATCATTGATATATTCTATTTAGATGAAACTCTAATTATAAAAGTAAAATTCTATGAGTTTCCAACTCTAAATCAATCATGAACAGAGTAGTCCGATGTTCCTCTAAGTAGCGGTGGTCTCGGTGGCGGCGTTGGAAGCAAAATGTTAATACCTAGTTTTGTGTTTGTACCATCACCAATACGTATTTGTAGACCTTTTGTAATAATTGACAGCCAAAACGGAGAGATTGCCAGCTATAAGATGGTATAGTCCCCGAAGATGCTTTCAGGATATTCCCATTACAGAAATATCAAGACTTAAGCAGTCGATGGAGGGGACATTGAGGACGATGAAGAAGTTTCCAAACTTGGTTGGCAAGACACCCATGACAATTTTCGTTTCTTTTCACCAACACCTCGCTATCATCGTATCTATCTGAGAGCATAATTATTTAGGGAGTTAAAAACAGTTCATGGAGTACACTGGCATTGCAAAAGCTACGTATTTGATGAGTCTCAATGGATTGATCAATCCACTATCTTCTCAATGGAATGAGGAGCGCATTAATGAGTTGGTTGAGACAACAAGCCACCATCTTATCCGCACGAGAACATGAAGATGAGAAGTTTATACACCTACTTTGGATGCACACCCTGACATTGCAACTAATATTTGGAAACTCAACATTTTCTGAAACAACCAAGCCATTTTTATAAAAAAAATGTCAAATGCAGAAGTTAACAAATCAAATAACTCATTAAATCAGATAATAATTCAACAATTAAATTTCAGTATGAATAAAATAATCTAGTAATTAACCTAAACACTAGGTTTACTAACAACATAAGTAATAAACTCAAAACAATCATCCTATCATCCTCCTCTTCAGCCTTGATTCCACAATCACATTTTTCTTTCACATGTATCACATGGGTGTCAAATGGATAACCCGACCCGACCCGACCCAAACCTATACGGGTTTTAGATTTATAAGGATCGGATCAAACCCTACCCATTTATCTCGTGGGTTAGAATTCATTATCCAAACCCTATAATATTAATACCCATATGTTAAATGGGTTGTTGGGGTCGGATTTCGCCCTTGGACATTATCGTTCGAACCGGCCCAATAGCGAAGAAGCCGGGCCTAATAGTTTGCTAACCGGCGAACCGACAGTCATCTCTCGATGGGCCGAACCAACGTCCAACTTGGCAACCTGAGTCGAGGGCCGTCGAAGGAAGCCCACAATTGAAGTTTACCCTAGCTGAAGTCGGCGCGAGCAGAAAAGGAAATAACTGTTATGGAATATTTACTTATTCTTGTAAAGTCGGTTCCTATTCTCTTATAAATAGGAACCGATGTTCATTGTTTAGGGGATCACTTTTTACTCTCAGAAAAGGCACACGCCACAGACTCTGTAGCTCTCAAAACAGCTATCAATAACAAACCATCTTTGGCTCGTTCTTTGTGTTTAACATATTAAATTCTTCGGCTCTCCCTAAAAACATACTCAAGACTATTGTGCAAGTTTTGGCTCGCACAATTTGGAACTAGAAGGAAGGGGGTAGAATTTTGACACCGAAAAACACATAACTCGAAAGGATGACCGACAGAGACTTGACCGGAAACGAATCGACGGTTTTGCAGAACAAAGACGACGCGACAGCGAGCCAGACGGAAGCAGAGACGATCGCCGCGCTTCAAAAGCAAACTGAAGAGCAAGGAGCCGCGAATAGCACGCTAACCCAAGAGCTCGAGAAGTTGCGAACTCAACTGAAAGAAAGAGAAAAACGGGATGCTGCGCGGCGAAAGAAATTTAACCCAAAGAACCTAGCTTTCAACTCCCCAGCCGACGAAGCAGAAGGAGATGAAGATGAAGACGAGGAAGAAACTCCCGAACGAACCAAAACAGAGTCCAAATCAGACGACTCGCCGCCACATCTCCAAAAGAAAAAGCGGGAACAAGGGGTTAGGGGCGCACCGTCAGCTGACCCAATTCGTATCAATCTGGGGGATCCGCTTCCCATTGACATCACTCCCGAGACGCTGGCTAAAGCCCCGAAGCAGATACTGCTGAACCAGGAAGGATCGACCCCAAAAGAATCTCACGGAGATAAGAACCAACAAATCGATGAAACTGCCGAACAGAGAACAGATGGCTCGCCAGCTTCAGACTCTACCAGAGCGCTCACTACGGCCATTGTACATCTTTTACTCGAAAAGGGAGCGTTGATTTCGCCAAACACTCAAACAAGAAATCAGCCATCTCGAGACAGAGGGATCCCGAGACAGAAAAGTCGAAGCAAAGGACAAAATACAAGCCGAGATGAACTGATTGAAATTCGAGCCCGACTCGAAAAATGGGATAACGAAACCAAGTTGCTACGGTCGCAGATCCACAGAGCACTCAGCTCAGCACCAGAGATCGCGCAGATTTGCGAGGACTCGGAGCACACCCCTTTTTCGGCGAGAATAATTAACACTAGAGTAGTCGCCCGGGAAGGCTAAGTATTCAGAAATATGATGGCTCTACCAACCCAAAAGATCACATTAACACATTTCGGGTCGCCTTAAGTCGAGCCGCATTGCGAAGCGTAGAAGAGAAGGACGCCGGATTTTGCTTGCTATTCGCGGAATACTTGAAAGGCGCGGCCCTGAATTGGTTCCTGAACCTCGAGCCGAATTCAATCGAAAACTTTCAGCAGCTGACGGCTCTCTTTTTCAAACCGTACTCCATGTTCATAGAGAAGTCGGCCTCAGTGATCAATTTGTGGAATATGGTCCGGGGGAAGGCGAGTCGCTTCGCAATTTTATGGATCACTTCAAAATGACCATGTCAAAAGCAGGAACGATCAACGACGAGATTGCCATCGATTCACTTAAAAAGGGATTGTGGTTCCAATCGGACTTTCGAAAAGAGCTCGCATTCAACAAGCCCAAATCAATCGCTGATGTTATTCATCGAACTGTGGACTTTGCGGCGGAAGAGGAAGACATGAAGCTGCTAACAGTGTTACTCCTCGTCAAAAATAACTGTAAAACCACCACCTAACCCACAGATAGTTCAGCAACAGTCGAATCAACACCCCAATCACAGACGCGGAAGAAACGGTTACACTCACCACGAAGGACCAAATTTCTCCGGGGCGCATAACTATAAGGTTGGAAAGAGCCAACAGATGACTACCACGAACCAATCATGTGCGGGAAGAGGAAGAACGCTGAAAAACTATACCTGGACGAGGAACCAGAATTCTGCAAGCTACGACGACAAAGCTTACTGCGAATTTCATCAGTGCTACGGCCACACAACCGAGAAATGTCGACATTTGGGGGCAGAGCTTGCGAGGAAACTACTAAGCGGCGAGTTGAAAAGTGATATGAAACTTGAAGATCTAGAACGCCCTGAACCGAGAGAACGTTCAGAACAACCAGATCAACCAACCGAGCAACCAAAGCATGGAAGACGTGATGATTCGGAGGGCCAACCTGGGTCGCGCAGAAGGATCCACTTCATAATGGGCGGTTCGCAATATTGTCCGCACACAGTAACATCAATTAAAGCTTTTCAACGATGAGCCGACGCAGCGGTCAACTGGTACGAACCTCCCAAACTTCCAAACGCCGAAATCATCTTCACAGAGAATGAAGTCATCGAGATCGACAAGCTGCACGACGATCCGCTCATAATCATGCTAGCCGTCAGTAATTTCGATGTGGTTCGGATCCTCATCGATACAGGAAGCAAGGTTGACATAATCTACAAAAGCACATTGCTAAAGATGGGAATCAACCTGGCCATTAACGGGGTTTGGAGGCGAGATGACGATGTCCATGAGATCCATCGTACTCCCAGTTGAAGAGGGCGGTGTAACCAAAATGGTTAACTTTTTCCGTCTCGGATAACCCCCTATCTACAATATCATCATGGGAACTCCATGGATAAACTCGATGCGAGCCGTACCATCCACTTATCATCTATGCATCAAGTTTCCCACTCCGTCCGGAATCAAAACCATCTTGGGTTCGCAAAAAGAATCAAGAATATGCTTCATAACCGAACATAAACTTTGGAACACATTACCCGAGCTGCTCCCCGAAGAAAACAGGAAGAAGGTTAAGACGAGCCGAGAGTCAGCAAACGGCTTAGCCAATCTCTTATAGCAATTACAGATCACCGGCGGCGGGCCGACCGAGAAAAAGGGAGGCAAAGACAAGACGGTCTAAGAGAAATCACCCAATGACAAGGAAACCGATGCCGTATAACCAAGCTGCGAAGCCATAATTTTAGTATGCATAGACGAGAAGCACCCAGAGAAATGCGTAGAGATTGGGGCGAACTTGAACGAGCCGATAAAGAAAGGGCTGATATCTTTCCTAAAAGAGAACATCGACACCTTCGCCTGGACAGCGGAAGATATGCCCGGAATATACATCAACATCACCTATCACGAGGTGAATGTAGACCCGACATTCAAACCGGTGAAACAAAAGCGAAGAAAACTGGGATAGTTGAAGGCCGTAAACGACGAAGTGGAGCGTCTCCTAAAAGTAGGTTCAATTTCCGAAGTAAAATACCCTGATTGGCTCGCTAACCCGGTGGTAGTCAAAAAGAAGAACGGAAAATGGTGAGTATGCATATATTTCACAGATTTGAACAAAGCATGCCCCAAAGACAGCTTCCCGCTCCCACATATCGACCGGCTCGTAGAAGCAACAGTGAGAAATGAGCTGTTAACTTTCATGGATGCCTCTTCGGGTTATAACCAAATTCTGATGCATCCTGACGACAGGGAGAAGACAGCTTTCCAAACCAAGCGAGGCATCTATTGCTACAAGGTGATGCCATTCGGACTTAAAAATGCGGGAGCATTATATCAATGACTCGTGAACATAATGTTAGCTTCACAGCTCGGAAAAATGATGGAGGTTTACATTGGCGATATCCTGGTTAATTCTCTGAAGAAAGAAGAACATGTAGGTTTACATTGGCGAACCCAAAACAAATGATGGAGGTTTACATTGGCGAACCCAAAACAAATCCAAGCCCTGATCAAGATGCCATCGCCAGAAACGAAGAGAGAAATACAGCAACTGACTGGACGTATTGCCGTGCTCAATCGTTTCATCTCGCGATCCGCAGACAAGTGTCTATCCTTTTATGACACACTGCGAGGAGACAAGAAATTTGAGTGGACGGCGAAGTGTGAAGAAGCATTCCGCGAATTAAAATCGTACTTGGCGAGCCCTCCAATAATGGCGAAGCCCGAGGAATGAGAACCGTTGTATTTGTATATCGCTGTATCTATGACAGCAGTTAGTGGAGTCCTGATACGTGAAGATCGAGGAGTCCAAAAACCAATTTTTTGCGTAAGTCAGAGCCTGACCGACGCAGAAACAAGATACCCACAGACAGAGAAGCTCGCATTAGCGGTGGTAGTATCAGCTCATAAACTACAACCGTATTTCCAGTCACATTCGATCGTGGTCTTGACAGCAATGCCGCTACGAACAATCCTGCACAGTCCAAACCAGTCTGGAAGATTGGCAAAATGGGCAATCGAGCTGAGCGAATATGACATCGAATATCGAAGCTGAACAAGTGCGAAATCAAAAGTATTGACTGATTTCTTGATCGAACTACCCATTAGCACCAGCGTAGAACCAAATCTTCCCACTACTTAGTTGTTACATGTCGAAGGCTCGTCATCTAAACAAAGTGTCGGGGTCGGGTTCCGATTAACTTTCCAAACAGAGAAATCTTGGAGCAATCGCTCCGCCTCAATTTTGGCGCATCAAACAACGAGGCGGAATACGAGGCCTTGATAGCTGGACTAAGGTTGGCATCGGGAATTGGCGCGCGAGATATACACGCTTATTACGACTCCCAACTTGTCGCGAACCAATTCAGTGGAGAGTATGCAACCAAAGACAAGAGGAAGGAAGCATATCTCGGGGTCGTCAAGAGCTTAGCCGAACACTTTTATAAATTCACCCTAGAAAGAATCCCGCATGGCGAGAACACTCAGGCCGACGCACTAGCGTCCCTAGCCTCAACTTCATCGAACATCCCAGCATCGATGTCGGCGAACCCGAAGTCTTGATGACTTTAATCGAAGACGAGCCGATAACGACGGCGAGCCCGATGTAAATCAACCCGCAGAAATGGACATAGACGACAATACGGAGTACGGCTGCGATAAGGAGTGGTTGAGTCCGATCCGCCTTTATATAGCGGATGGCGAAGTACCAGCAGACAAATGGGCGGCTCGCAAATTGAAAGCTTAAGCGACTCGCTATATTTTAATACGAGATGCTGTGTTCAGATGGAGTTTCCTGGGACCACTACTTTCATGTGTAGAAGGTAAAGAATCAAGGAAGATAATGGAAGAAGTCCACAGCAGCTTGTGCGGAAATCATTTTGGTGGACGAGCGCTGGCGATCAAGATCAAACGGCACGGCTACTTTTGGCCGACAATGATCAGAGACTGCGAAAAATACTCGAGGAAGTGCGAGAAATGCCAACGTCACGCACCAACGATACATCAACCAGCCGAGCTGTTGTCTTCTATCTCCGCGCCATACCCGTTCATGAGATGGTCAATGGATATTGTCGGACCGCTGCACAAATCAAAGCAGAAAAGATTCCTGCTAGTTCTGACCGACTACTTCTCTAAATGGGTCGAAGCGGAATCCTATGCTAGCATCAAAGATTTCCAAGTCTAGCAGTTTATCTGGAAGAACATCATTTGTTGGCACGGAGTCCCGTACAAAATTGTTACAGATAATGGCTCCTAATTTATATCGGCTCTATTTGAAATATTCTGCGACAAGTGGAAGATACGTCTCAGCAAGTCGACAGCTCGCTATCCACAAGGAAACGGCCAAGCCGAGGCAACTAATAAAACAATTTTAGATGGCCTCAAGAAACGGCTCGACGCTAAAAAAGGTCGCGGGATAGACGAGCGGGAAGGTGTACTTTGGTTGGCGAGCCACAGGCGAGACACCATTCGCACTTGTTTATGGAACAGAATGCATGATCCCACCGGAAGTACATTTTCCAGGAGTTCGGCACTGGCTATTACCTGAGCAATAAGGCTACAACCACTTGATGCTATTAGATGAGCTGAAATTGATCAACGAACAGCGCGATTAGGCACTTATCTGCATCCAGAACTATCAGTAATCTGTCGCCAGGTACTATAACTCTAAAGTACGAACCCCAAGATTTAGAGAAGGCGACCTTGTTCTCAGAAAGGTGTTCCAGAATACCGCAGAAAGAAACGCCGGGAAGTTAGGTGCGAACTGGGAAGGTCCATACAAATTCACCCAAACAGTTTGCCCCAGAGCTTATCGGCTTGAAAACATGGCTGGCGAAGCAATACCAATACCATGGAACGTAATGCATCTCAAGAAGTATTACCACTAACGCGCGACGCGCCAACGCTTAGAACTACGCGTGACTTGATCCCCGCAAGGAGTATGTTGGAAGTTCACTGTTAACACAAATAAGTATAATTTTTCTATTGTAATGCGGTTCGCCGCTAAACACAATGACGGATAAAATTCATGTTTCCTTTATTGCAACTTGGCAACGCAATATGCCCTTCAAAATTACCCATCATATTACTGAACGGTTCGCTGTTTATCATTCGATGGATGTTCATAAATAGTCCCGAATATTGTTGGCCACAATATTCGATCTTAACCATTTCATTCTAACACTATATCACGCGCGCTATATAAATGTGATCATTTGTCGTTGTTCCGACCCGCTACTTACTACGCGGCAAAAACTGGAACAAGACAATCTAAACCTATACGAAATGCTTCGCAGCAGCATTGGTCGAACACTTAATGGAATTCGTCACCATTCCGACCCGCGACTTGCTAATTGACGAGTCCGCGGTAAAAATTGTAACAGTCTGACTAAAACCAGATTTACGAAACGCCTCGCAGCAACATCCGTAAAAAAATATTATTATTACGATGTTCAAAATATTCTGTAATTACTTAACCAAATTCACCAAACGGCTCGGACAAGTTATTGTGATCCACAATTCTACTGACGGTTCGATTAATATTACTTAGTAAAACAAGTTTTGGCGATCGGATAAAGCCGTCCAGGCACAAAATATATAAACAAAACAGATAAAGTCATCCAGACATTGTATTCACAAAAACGTAAACAAAACGAGAGAGGTTCAAAGGATGATTTGGCTCGATGACTTTTCAGCGACATCTGAAACCTTCTCAACGAGGCCTTCGGCTTCAAAGCTCGGTTCGATAGACTTGGCCAACTCAGCGGGAGATCGGTTTGATGACTCCGGTATTTCAACAGCGGTCTTCTCAACGGAATCATCCGGAACTTGGCTCGATGATTCCAGAACCGATCCAACTGACGCCGGATCAGAGATTACCACCAGCCCGATTTCAGTCTGAAATATAGAACCAACATTAGAACCATATTGACTTTCCACACTGATCCATTAATATTTTATTTCTCTCTTATTTTCAGGCTATGGAAATTGCAAATATCAATATCGTAAAGAAAGCATATAAGCTTCGACTTTGTTTGAACAACAAAAAATAAGAAGCAGAGAACTCAAGTTATGGAATTTCATATTTGACATCTTAAGTTCCAGTGTTCGATTTTTCTACTTTTTAATTTGTTATAACATTGTCGTTAACGTTGCTAGAACTCAAAGTAATAGATAACTTATTTCAGTTACCATAACTTCATATGATTTAATATCATTCAATATCTATATTTTTTCAAATTAATTATACCAGAGGATTCGAATAAGAAGACCTGCATTTTGGAACTCAGAAGGTGAAGGGCGTCGAACACGATCTCTCTCTCCTTTTTTAATTTTTTATTTTCTCTCTTTTTTTCCTCAAGAGATACTGAAACGGGAGAAAAAATAAAGAAATGATATGTGTCGGTGAATAAGCGAAAATGCTGACATAGCTGAGGGAAAGATATATCATCTCTACTCTATAAGTGTTGTATTTTTGTTTTTACAAAATATCCAATAAATAGATTTTTGTTTTTGGACCGTGAGAAGCCTTGCATTCTATTTCTTTTTGCCGTAACGAAAATTGAAATTTACTCATGTTATGCATCCAGTGCAGGCCTAGTGATATTAGTAGAGAAAATCTGCTCATTTGTTCATATTGAACAATCAAGATTGAGAGATAAAACAAACAAAGGTTCAATTTGTATTTCTTCTTTTCTTTTTCTTAACTTAATGATTTGTGGCGACTGAAAAGTTTTGGTTTGTCTTTAGCCTAACAATTAGAGAGATATGTGGCTTTCCAAGTGTCGTTTGTCAATTTCTGACCTTTGATTTTTTTTTTTTTGATAAAGATTTTTTTTTAACCAGATTTTTCGGATTTTACCAAAGTAGTCCCGACTAGCGTCTATATTATTGTTCTGATTATAACGTGTTTCTAGTAGCTTTACATACCAATCATATCATTTAAAGCTTAGTAGTGACCAAGGCTCAAACCCAAATGTTGAAAGTTACAGGCGCACAAGAACTAGCATTTCTGACCATTGATGATAAAAAAAACTTATCATAATTTCCATTGATGATTAAAAAAATTTATCATAATTTTCATATAACAGCTTTAATATATGATATAAAAACACGATAGGAACATTCTGTCTTTTGATTCAAATGACCACATGGATTCCAAATTAGTAATAATGAATTTGCTTTCGCAAAATTTGGTGTCAACTCTGTGTTTGTGATCATCATTATCAACCTAACAGGCATTTTAATTGAAAACTTACGTGTATAACTAACTATACACTATAAATGTAGGTTTTGTTTTCTAATAATCAATTCAGCGAAAATTTTCAATCAATAACTCAAATAAATAATCAAATAAGTCAACCATCAATTTTCAAATTTATTCCAGAATAAATAATCTAGCAACCTAATACCAGATTTGTATAAACAACTTAAACAATAAACTCAAATACCTTGTCATCCCCTTCTTCAACATTGATTAAACCGGATTAAACCGAATCACAATCAAAATCAGACCGACAGTGTTGACCAACACCATATTGGTGTCGCTCGACACTTGGCCCGTTAGTGTCGACCGACATCAGCTTGGTATCGCTCGACACCGATTCACAGCACAGAAAAACACCAAAATTTACAATCAACAACATAAACTCGATCAAACACGATTATAACATAAATCCTCACATACCATGAAATCAACATGAACCCAACCAATAATCAATCCCATTCAACATAACTAACTTTTGCGAGCCTACGGTCATACACTCATCTCGACAAAGGATTGAAAGAGGAAAAAGAGAGATGATGAACAGTGTTTCGATCCCAAAACTCCAGAAATCTCCCAAATCGCCTCTTTTCTCCTCTGAAACTCTTTCACATCGAAAACTGTGCTCAAAATACGGCTGCACCTCTTTTATCTTGAGAAATAGGGTTTCCACTCCTAAATCGTCCCAAATCAGCGACTTAAATCGAACCGGGTCTATTTCTCAATAACCAGGTGTCGACTGACACCAACCCTTGGTGTCGCTCGACACCCCATGCCGAACCACTAGAACCGCACAAAATCAAATTAAACCGAAATCGATTCCCGATAACCGATCGGTGTTGAGCGACACCAACTAAACAAATGCCGTTTTGAACATGTTAACACAAGGATGCCTCAACCGCTAGACCGGCCACACAACAATTAAACAAGAACATGCACAGCCGATCCGAAATCAAAACCTTGAATAACATATGTAAACAACACATGATCACTTGGTGCCGCTCGACACCACTTCCAAAACAACACTTTCGGTTCACGGATGTTACAACTCTCTCCCACTAAACTGGATTCAACTTCGAATCCCAAAACAATGCGTCTACCAAAGACCACAAAAACCCGACCTCACCCGGCCAAGGCTACTAAAGATCCTCACTTGACCTCTCAAAACTCACACTTAGTCCTATGTTATATGCACGTTTCCAGACATTATTACTTCTTAACTCTTGAGACCCACCGTCTCCTCGAGAGATTCACCCATCACAAATAGTAACAACACTGTCCACTTATACCTAAGGTAGCGACCCACACATAAAAGTCTGTAGGAGATCCACCCTTCTCCTCTAAAGACCCACCCGTCCCTAGAACTGTACCGAGTAATAATTTGAAATGCCTATAACACCTCTGACTATAATGTCTCACTACCCACAACTGGCCAACAACACTTGTAACATCCAAACACAACATAAGATATGAGGTAAAACTCCATCTCATATAACTCAAAAATGTATATCGTATAACGGAAACGAAAATACAACATCCAAAACAACAACAAAGCCAAAACAATGGGACTACAAATATGAAAGAAGCTCACTCCACGACCTGCTTGTCGAACCACTTCCTAAACTTCAGCTCATCTTTGCCTCTGGCTTCCAAGTCTCCTCCTCTGTGCCGCTACAGTCCCACAAAACTCTCAACAATGGCACTCTCTTATTCCGCAGAACATTGACTCCCCTCTCAAGAATCCTCACAGAAACTGCCGGAACCGTCATATCTGGGTGAAGATCCTCTGGAATATCAACCACTATCTCCTCTGAAGAGTGAAGGCACTTCCTCAACATCGAAACATGAAACAACTTGTGAAATGTTCTCATGATCGGAGGCAAGTCCAACTGATATGCCACTGGCCCAACTCGCTCCACCACTAGAAACGGCCACATAAAACGCGGACTGAGCTTGTTCACTACTATGAACCTGTTAGGGCCCCTCAACATAGCCATCTTGAGATATGCCCTATCTCCCATCTGAAACTCAAGCTCATGCCTCCGCCTATCAGCGTAACTCTTCTGCCTATCTTGAGCCTCCTTCATGTTTAGTCTCAAAACACTGACCTTCTCCGTCGTTTCCTGAACAAAAGTAGCTCCATACATGCTGCGCTCCCCCAGTTGGGTCTAGCATAAAGGTGTCCTGCATGGCCTCCCATACAAAGCCTCATAAGGAGTCACGCCAATACCAGCCTGAAAACTGTTGTTGTAGGCAAAATCTGCCAAACACAAATAATCAGCCCAAAGACCACCCCACACCAACACACACACACCCTCAACAAAACATCTAAGTCTGGATAGTACTCTATGACTGCCCATATGCATGCGGATGATAAGTTGTACTCATATGCACCTTAGTGCCCGACTCTGTCTAAAACACCTTCCAGAACTCTGAGGCAAATCTCGGATCTCTATCCGATAAAATACTGGCTGACACTCCATGCAGCCTCACAATCTCTCGCACAAACTTTCTAGCCAAAACAGTAGCTCCAGCTGTCTTCTCAATAGCCAAAAAATGTGCTGACTTGGTCAACTGATCCATGATGACCCAAATAACATCAAACGTCTGTGAGATAAGTAATCCCACCATGAAATCCTTCGATGATTATATCCCACTTCCGCTCTGGAATGGATAAACTCTGCCAAAGGTCACCTGGAATCTTATGCTCTCCCTTAACCAACGAACGCGTGTTGCACCTTGCAACCCAATCTGCCACATTCCTCTTCATCTCGATCCAGTGATAATACCTCTTGAGTACACGGTACATCTTGGTCACACCTGGATGAATCGAGAACTTGCTCGCCTGAGCCTCTCTCAAATATGTTGTCTCAACTACTTAGACATGGGTACACATACCCGACCACGAACTAAAATCGTCTCATTCGGCGAGACCTGATACTCGGAACTAACTGCTCGCGGCGCATCAAACAAGCTCTGCTCACACTGTTGAGCCACTCTGATCCTTCTGAGTAGATCCACCTGATCCACTGTCTCCAAGCCAAAAGGCTCCCCTGAAATAGCACGAGGACGCTAAGTGCTAAAAACGCCCACCAAGGCATCATCATCCTGCTCTCTAGCTGAATCTACTCTTCAATTGTCCCGGTTGATACACAGCGACCAGCGCGTCAAGGTACACTTCGCTGTTTTGCTTGTAATGAACCTGGACATCGCCAGTCTGCATGCCCTCACCGCAATCATCGAGGTTTACTTCTTGATGATCCAGAGCGTGAGTTGGAGGCTATTTATGATGATAATGACGTCGAGAATATCAAAAATCTACAACCCGATAATGGTCCACTTTTGATATTACGCAGGTCATGTTTAGCTCCTCGTCTGGACAGTGATTTGTCTCAACGACATAATCTTTTCCACTCGGGTTGCACAGTTGGTATAAAAGTTTGCCACTTGATTATTGATTCAGGGAGTAGTGAGAATGTCATGGCCGAAGCAGCTATTACAAAACTTGGTTTGCCTACCGAATCCCACCCTTCTCCATACAAATTGGCCTGGCTAAACCAAGAGAGTGAGGTTTCAGTTTCACGCCGAGCTTTAATCAGTTTTTTCAATTGGAGATGCTTACCGAGATCAGCTATATTATGATGTGGTGCCAATGGATGCTTGTCATTTATTATTCGGACGTCCATGGGAGTTTGATCGTAAAGTGCAACACGATGGTTTTCTTAATACTTGTCGCTTCAGGTTCTTTTGCTGTCCTTTACCCTGCTGATCCTTTTATTGGGCGTATTTGGGAAGATGTCCATTCAAACTGTGCTACAGATTTCACTCTCCACGATGGATTCCTTTTTCGTGATACTCGCATCTGCATTCCTGATTGTAGCTTGCGCCTACAACTGGTTTCTGAATTGCATAATGAAGGTCATGTTGGACACGATCGAACAGTTCAGCTTGTGTCATTTTCTTATTTTTAGCCGTCTCTTCGCCGTGATGTTGAACGCTTCGTCGAAAGGTGTCTTACCTGTCACAAGTCTAAAGTTAATGCATTAATGTTGGTCTTTCTATGTCATTGCCTATTCCTACTCAGCTTTGGAAAAATATCAGCATGGATTTTGTCATGGGACTACCGCGTACACAACGAGGTTTTGATTCCATCTTTGTGGTTGTTGATCGCTTCTCCAAGATGGTTCACTTCATTCCTTGTAAATGTACTACAGATGCAGTTCCAGTAGCAGTTTTGTTCTTTCGGGAAATATATCGCTTACATGGGCTGCGTTGCTCCATTGTCTCTGATCAGGATTCTCGCTTTCTTGGACACTTTTGGCGTTCTGCCTACCACCCGCAATCGGATGGCCAGACATAAGTTGTTAATCGTTCCTTGGGTAACTTATTGAGATGTTTGGTTGGTGAGTCTATCAAATCATGGGATTCAAAACTTCCTCAAGCTGAATTTGCTCATAACCACGCAGTGAATCGTAGCTCTGGCTTTAGTCCATTTCAGGTAATCTATGGCATTGTGCCTCGTGGTCCAGTTGATCTCTCGTCATTACCGGACCATTCTCGAGCGCATGGTGGAGCTGTCTCATTTGTCGAAGAGATGGCTGTTATACACGCTGAAACTTCTACTAATCTACAGTCTTCTTCTCAAAAATATAAAGCTGCGGTGGACATTCATCGTCGCCTTCTTATCTTTAATACATGCAATTTGGTATGGGCTGTCCTCACAAAAGATCGCATGCCTTCTCGCGCGTACAACAAGTTAAAGGCCAAGAAGATAGGACCTCTTGAAGTCCTTGAACGTATCAATGATAACGCATATCGGCTCAGTCTACCCACTGATATCACTACTTCGGATGTGTTCAATGTTAAGTACTTGTCTCCCTACATTCCTCCTGATCCCATTCTTGATTTGGGGTCGAATCCTTCTCACCTGGGGAGTCCTGATGTAGCAACATCCTAATGCCTGCAACAGCAAACCAAACAATCAATCGTTTGGTTTAGAATACTATTGGTTTAAAAGCTCTTTCCTTTTCTTTCTCTAATCTCTTTAGATCTGTGGATTCTTCCTAATTGTGTTTTGGAATCTATCCTTTTTGTGTTTTCCTTTTCTATGTCGTTTGAAGCTTATATATAGCTTTCTATTGTTAATGTATTGGGATAGTTTTTGAAGTTTAATAAAAGAGTCTTTGCTCTGAAATCCTTGTCTTGATTCGATTGAGTTCATCAAAACAGGAAGTTTGGTCTCAAGAGAGTTCATTGAATTCCTTGATTGAGCAAGGTAGGTCTCAAGAAATCCAAAAGATCTCTTGATCGAGCTACAAATATATTTGTGTGCTGCGCCAGTAACTCCACTACCAGGTGACCATGACCATGAGCTTGAGCTGTGCTCCCACATGGGCCGCCCCAAATCTCGTGCCCCCATTGGCACCCAAATTGGCCTCATCCGCAAATCCCGTTAAAATCGTCTGGCCACTGATGCAGACGCCACACAATGCGCTGCACTCTCTCCCGACTCAGCTTCTACTCCACACTCACATCTCCGGCCTCCACGGCCCGCAACTTGGCCACCACGGCCAACTGCTCTGCCCGACGTGCAACCACTCCACCATCACGGGCAAACTCTCTGCCACCATGGTCCACGGGCACGGACACTACCACGACCTCTAACGCGGCAACCTCTAGTACCTGCATCCATCTCATTGTTCCTCAAAGAACAGTAGACAAGCAAACTAGAAACACAACCTAAACAAAAAACACACAACTCACCGAAGAATCTCTGTGAAGGCCGAAGGGGATGATACTAAGACTACTAACCGGCTAAACACACATAAACAGTTAAACACAAAGTTCAGTTCACCCAATACTAACAGTCCTAAAACTCTGATACCAAAACAAAACAACAAGTTTTTTTTTTGTTTTTTTTAATAATCAACTCAGCGGAAATTCTCAGTCAATAACTCAAATAAATAATCAAATAACTCAACCAACAATTTTCAATTCCATTCCAGAATAAATAAACTACCTACCTAATACCAGGTTCGTATAAACAACTTAAACAATAAACTCAAACACCATGTCATCCCCTTCTTCAACCTTAATTAAACCAGATTAAATCGAATCACAACCAAAATCAGACCGACACCCTCTTGGTGTCGCTCGACACTTGGCCCATTGATATCGCTCGACACCGATCTCACATATTGACGCCAAAGTCGATTCACAGCACAAAAAAAACACCAAATTCATAATCAACAACATAAACTCGATCAAACACGATTATAACACAAATCCTCACATAATCAACCACGAAATCAACATGAACCCAACCAATAATCAAACCTATTCAACATAACTAACTTTTGCGAGCTTACGGTCATACATTCACCTCGACAGAATATTGAAAGGGGAAAAGAGAGATGATGAACAGTGCTCCAATGAACAGTGTTCCAATCCTAAAATTCCAAAAATCTCCCAAATTGCTTTTTTCTCCTCTGAAACTCTTTCACCTCGAAAATTATGCTCAAAATACGGCTGCACCTCTTTTATCTCGAGAAATAGGGTTTAATTTCACCCCCAAACCGGCCCAAACCAGCGACTTAAATTGAACCAGGTCTATTTTTCAACAACCGGTATCGATTTACACCAACCCTTGGTGTCGCTCGACATCCCATGCCGAACCACCAGAACCGCACAAAATCCAATTAAACTGGAATCGACTTCCGATAATCGGTCGGTGTCGACCGACACCCTCCTGGTATCGCTCGACACCAACTAATGAAAGACTGTTTTGCATATGTTAATACAAGGATGTCTCAACCTCTAGGTCGACCGTACAACAATCAAACAAGAACATATACAGCCGACCCGAAATCAAAACCTTGCATAATATATGCAAACAACACATGATCACTTGGTGTTACTCGACACCATTTCTAAAACAATATTTTCGGTTCACAGATATTACAGTTGAAAACTCAAAATAAACATGCACAAAAGAACTTATGTTTTTGTTGATAACAAAATCATTATAAAAATAAATTTCATATAATTTTGTCATACAAAATGGTACATTAAGTAAAATCTAAAACTAAAATAAATTTTACTGTTTGTATTTCATGTCATTAAATATGTTAGTACTCTGATAACAAACAAAAATACTTTAAAACACAACCTAGGCATGCCTTGGCAGGCTCTAATTTTACGAATCTATTAATGAATTTGTTGGATGGATTAAAAGATATTAATATTTTGACCAAAGATTACACGAAACTTCGTTAGTTTGGTCAGAAATTATAGTTTTAATAANTTTAAAATAAAAAAAAAAAAAAAAAAAAAAAATGATGAGAATAATGTATGTGGTGCGGCCGTCATGAACACAGTACTATTTTGATTCTTGTGTGGAAAGAGGGACCTCACATTTTCTGTATTGTCCAATATTCACCATTTATTTGTTATGCTGTTAAATTATTACTATCTTTAATGATATTAAATTATTATTTAGATCCATTTTTTCACATTCTTTTGTTGGTTAGAAATAGTGTGAAACGCGGGAAAGTGACGGCAGCTGAACATTAAGCATTATTCGGCGTCGGTTGTTCTTTAAACGTAAAGCATAAGAATATAATCTGCTTGATAGTTTCTATCTAACTACAATATACGAATTCCTCTATAGAAATTGGATTCGAATTTTAATAAAAGTATGTTTTATAAGATGAGATCTCATCTTACGACTCAAAATTCTAAACAAAAAAAATGAAAAGAATCGTACGTCAAAACCTTCACGATTTAGAAAATCTAATAGTTGAATAACCATACTATTTTTCCAAAGATTCAATTTTTATTACAACTCCAAAATTGAAAAAGAAAAAAAAAAATCCTAACCACAAAATTATCATCACTTCTTAGTCGTCTTGATTGTTTTTGTATCTATCAGTTCATTTTAGTTCGCTGGGAATATAACGGCTATGACAATACTCTACGAGCTAATTTTAAACCTGGAAAACTAATTCTGGTGCTAAAGTTGCTAGAAGACTGATTATAAAACAACGTGATGAAAATAGTTGATAGATTTCGGTAAATCAACACAATTAATTCTGGTCAAACTAATGTTTTTCTAGGAGAAAAGTCGGTCAACTAAATTATGAAAAGATATGTTTGGTCATTGTCTCTTTATAATTTGAAAGCAACAGACAAAATTGCGGAAAGATGCAAACACTTGTAATTACCATGTTTTTGGTTTGTTAAGAAGTTCTATTACTCGTTTTACAAAATTATTACTCGTTTTCTTGAGAAATATACTGAAATAACATAAAACTATTTTATAAAAACTACTCGGATAACAAGTTTAAAAATAAAAAATTACAATGTGAAAAAAAAATCTATAAGTTAATTACAAACAAAATGAAAAGATTATGTTACTTATGGTTTAATTTCTCATTACAATTTGGAATTTAGAATTCTCCCACTATAAAGAACAATTAATCAATTTAATAATAAATTTATGTTTTTTATGTTTTTAGCGGAACACTTTAAAATGGTTGTTATTTTTAGAGCCAAAACTTGTTTGGTCGTATATGTGAGAGGTATCCTAACATTTCTGAGTCAGAATTTAAAGCATATTTTTTTTTGATAAAGGGTTTTCTTGAATTAATAAAACAGATACAAGGGAACCAGATGAAACCACTCATCTAGTAGACAAAATAAAATTCCAAAAAGGAAAAGATAAAAGAAAAATAGGAGATAGCGCCTAGAACGGCAAAGTTACGACCAGAACAACGAAAGCTGCTGCTTGCTTGGGTTCTGAAGAGAAAAACTCAGAGGTCGATCCCGCACAACAGATAAGATTGAGCGAATCAATCGCCTAGCAGTGAGAGTGACCCCGAGATGGAATCTGCGATTCCTTTCACCCCAGATTTCGTAAATACAGGCTTGCCACGCCTGAAGCAAAGCCATCGTGAGATCCCTGTTGTTGGTTGCCACAGATAGCCATTGGATAACAACATCCCATTGGTGGGGAGGCGAGTGAAAACTTAATTTCCGAAGTACATCCTTCCAAACCTGAACTGAGAAAGGACAACTGAAGAATAAATGGTCCCTCGTTTCAGCGAGGACCCCACAGAGAAGGCATGTTTGTTCGACGTCACTGCCCGAACTTGTGAGTCGATCGAGAGTTGGGTTCCTGTTTAGCACAAATAGCCAACTAGAGAAAACATGTTTGGGAACTCTTGCTTTGTGCCAAATAAGTTTTGCCCACGATACCTCCTGTTTAGATTCTCTTATATAATTCCAGACTTGGCGGGAAGAGAAAGATTTCTGAATAGCCCCATCGATCTCCCAAACCGTTTGATCACTTGATACAGAAGGATGCAAAGTTGTGATAAACGTGTGGAGATTTAGCTGCTTCTCTGACCTTGCTGGAGGTAGACGCCACCCCTGAGGTGTAAGTAAATCACTGACTGTGGAGAATAAAGGGATTCCCAAGGTAGAAGGTCCCTCACAGCCGAAGTAATGGATCAGAGGACCATAAGGAGTCCATGGGTCCCACCAGAAAAAGTATCTTCACCATTACCTATCAGATTCCGAATCAAAGAGCTAGCTTTGACCCTCAGTTTCAGAAGCTGACGAAACATCCAAGAGAACTCGTAATTTTTCCATTTAGTGCCCAAAATGGAGAGTGAGATAGATACTTTTGCCTGATCCAAGTACCCAAATTGAGCCTGCCCTGAAAAATAACATCCAAATGAGCTTAAGGCCACAAGTTTCGTTCCAGCTTTTTATGTTTCTTATCCCCAATCCTCCCTCCTTTTTGGGGAAAGAAATATCATGCCAAGCAACTTTTGCTCCTCTTGCAGAATCTGTTGTACCATGCCAGAAGAACGCACTCATAAGAGTATTTATTTTCTTTACCACAACCTTAGGGAGGAAGAACACAGAACTCCAGAAGCCTACAATACCCGGAATCACCGTAGAGAGCAAGGTATATCTTCCCGCTAGACTTAACAAGCGATGTGTCCAGCTATTTAACTTCTTTCTAATCTGAGCAATCAGCGGATCACAATCAGCGACAGAAAGCTTCCTAGTGCATAAAGGCAATCCCAAGTACCGAATAGGGAGAGCACTAGGTGTTAAACCCACAGATGAGGCAATGTGAGCCAAGACGCTTTGATCAATTCCTGAACAAAACAAGGACGTTTTGGAAATATTAACCGCGAGGCCTGAGATTTCTTCAAACTTCTTCAACACCTGGAGAACCCCTTTCAACGAACTTAGAGATCCATCAAGAAAAATAAGAAGGTCATCTGCAAAGGATAGGTGAGTAAGCATTTGAGCCTCACAGCCTAGATGATAGCCAAAACCTCCCTCTGCTGCAACTTTATTGAGCATCAAGGATAAAACGTTCATCACCATGACAAACAAAGATGGAGAGAGAGGATCCCCTTGTCTTAAACCAGTTTTTCCTTTAAAGAACCCAGAAGTGGTTCCATTTATACTCACCGAGAAGGTAGGGGAACAAATACATGATCTTATCGCTTGTAAGAAAGACGACGGAACGTTATGGGCTTGCAGGACACTCAACACAAAATCCCATCTAACTGAGTCAAAAGCTTTCGAGATGTCCACTTTCAAAGTCATTCTTGGAGATAGATTAGTCTTGTGATAACCTTTTAACACCTCCGAAGCCAGCAATACATTTTCCAGCAAAAGTCTGTCTTTCACGAAAGCTGTCTGGTTTGGAACTATCAACTCTGGAAGGATAAGCTTTAGCTTATCTGCCAAAAGGCGAGTTATAAGTTTGTAGATCGTGTTTAGGCATGAGATCGGCCTATAATCCTTAAGTTCCTCAGCGCCTGGCCTTTTCTGCAACAACACAAGAGAAGTTGAGTTTAAAGCTTTAGGCATGAATGGATTGCTGAAAAAGCCTAAGACTGCCGCTGATATTTCGGGTCCGAGTAATCCCCAAGCGAACCTAAAAAACTCTGCTGGAAAACCGTCAGGCCCAGGGGTTTTGCTAGACGGCATACGGGACAAAGACTTCTCAATCTTTTCCACCGTTATTTCCTCTGATAAAACTGCTAGATGAGCAGAAGAACAAATAGGAAGAGGAAGCGATTCCAGGATGTCGGGGAGATCTAGAGAGAATAAACCACGGACATTAGTCATAAACGACTCATAATAATTAACGGCATGGACATGGATTTCCTGTGCTGTGTCTGCACGGGTACCATCAGGCCTGATTAGGTACTTGACTGAGTTGTAAGCATTTCTTGATTTCATGACGTTATGGAAGAAAGAAGTATTACAATCTCCCTCGGACAGCCACTTCACACGAGATCTCTGCCGGAAAAAGCTCTCTTCTGCTTGGCGTAGAGTCAACCAATTTTCATTTGCTGACCTCTCTAATTGCAAATTAGCAGGCGAGGGATCAGTTAAGGCCACCATCTGAAGAGTTTTAAGCTCTTCCGCTGCTTCAAGTACTCTTTTCTCAATACCAATATACTTGTCCTTACACAGCGACTTCAAAGGTCTCTTGATGCTTTTCAACTTGAAACAAAGAGACGTGAGGGTTTGGGCTGGGGCACCTGCTTCTGACCATGTCTCTTTAACAACATCCAGGAAATCAGGATGCTTCAGCAACATATTGTAGAACCTAAAAGGTCTAGTTCCATAATCAGGCGGCTTCGTTACCAGATTTATGAAGCCAGGAGTATGATCGGAAAACAGGGGAGCCTCAAAAGAACAATGACTTGTAGGAAAGGCTAATAGCCAATTTCCATTTGCCAGGCATCTATCAATTTTCTTACCAATCGGACTGGATGGTTGATGATTTGTCCAAGTATAAGTCGGGCCATGAAACGGGATATCAAACAACCCCACATCAGCCAAGCAGTCTCCAAAACTTCTCATTGCAGGCGTTGTTCTAAAGATAGCAGGGTTTGACGTCTCCAATGGTGACAGAATCTCATTAAAATCCCCATTTACTAGCCAGGGTCTAGCAGAGAGATTGAAGGAAGAGAAAGTATCTCGCAATGATAGCCACAACTCCAACCTCGTATCATGGTCATTAGAGGCATAAACAGCCGTATAGATGAAACTCTCTCCAGTTTCGATAGTGACTTCTACTGTAATAGACTGCAGATCCGAAAACAAAAGTCTAACTTTCGTGGGAGGTTTGAAAATAATCCAAATCTTCCCCAGCTCCGAATGGTCATAATTACATATACAAGACCAGTTTGGAGCTATAGCCGATAGAATGTGGTTTCTAGAAGGTTCCCTTACATGCGTTTTCAAAAGCGCTCCAAAAGATACTGGTTTACTAGCTATCCAGTTAGCGAGCGGCCTATGCTTTGATGCTTCGTTTATACCACGCACGTTCCAAAAAAATGTATCACACATCAAAAGGAGTATTAGTTGCAGTGACGATCCTCTAATAGAAGAGGAAAACCACCACTGGTAACTAGCGAAATCTGATCAGATCTCTTGCGCTTCTTCTTCTTTCGCTTTGAGGACGATGAAGAAGAAGGGATGCTGATTTAAATTTAGCAGAGAATTTAAAGCATATGCTAAATTTTAATTAATGTCCTCAATAATTCATTTTAATAACTAAAAGTCCCAACGATTGGAAGTATAGTGTAAATAATGTATCATTATATCTTTTAGGGACGATTGCTTAAATAGTCCATTTTCAGAAACTAATTGCAAAAGTAGACCCACCATGTGTAATTGGGCTTGACATTTTTCACATGGAGGGTCTATTTTTGCCATTAGGTTCCCAAAATGAACTATTTGAAGTAATTCCCTCTATCTTTTATATACATCAGAGAATATCCAATCAAAATGTAAAATATTGTTTTAAACTTTATTTGAGACCACTCTGCGTGTGTTGGTCTAGTGGCACGACTTAGAAATACAATGCATTAAAGCTAACTTAAGTTCCATACTTCCATGTTCTTTTATATATTTTTTTGTGTGCAGATAAAAGTTAATGTTTTTGTGGTTAATCAGATGTAATTGTTATGCATGACTAGCTGTACGCATACATGTTAGCTTTGAATAATGTTTTCTAATTAACTAAAATAATGGCAAGTGTGTGATTGGTCAAAAGGTTGTCTTGAGGGCATAATATGATGAAGTATGCATGTCTGATGTCTTAAGGGTAGTATTAAGTTAACTAGCTGTTAATTGATTATTTCTTATTGGAATCAACATTAGTTTTACCACCACATTCGTTATATTGCATATAAACATATTGTTGATAAACGTTTCTAATCGGGATTGAATCTAGGATTGTTTAGAAAGTTATATAATATGATAAACGTTATATATGTCTCAGCTCATAGCACAAGATTCCAAAAACACAAATACTAAATTCTTATAAATAACATTATATAAAATACCACTTCATAACTGGATAATTCATATCTAATACTTATCATATTGCTTCCTAACTGGATAATGCCACATATAACATTGTATTATAACATTGGAAGATTGGGCCCCATTATAATTTTTCCTTTTTAATTATTTGATTGGTTTATTGATTAATATTTTTTTTTTTTTTTCTGTTTCTATTATTACATTTTTAAAATTTTGTGTTAACACATATCATTATCTAATCAAATATTAAATATATATCGCGATCCATTGAATTATAAAAATTATACGAAGCTCTCATCGCATCAAGATACCACAAGCTTAATAATACAAAATAGTAGGTGATTTACTCCTCGGTGGATTTGTAGAACAGCATGAAATTTGACATAGCTTTAACTCTTCTTTTTCACTAAGCCCAATACTAAGTAGTACAAATACATAGACTATGACTTATGTCAACTTAAAATAAAAGATTATGAGGTAGATACATATTAAATATTCTATGAAAATATTATGAAATGCATATCTGCGATATCGAAATCAATGTGGGATAGTAATTAACAAAGACTTGAAAGCCAATGACATACATTTTTTTTTTGAGTCGTAAATTTACAACAAATGGCGTTTAAACTTGCACCAAGTGTTTCTGGTGGGTCTAGTCGAATATACTACTGAATAGTGAATACTACTGTTACATAGATATGGACAGCTAAATAAAATTTCTATTTAATACCTAGTAGAGCCGGTCCAAGTGGGGTACAGAGTAACTAAACCGGATTTAAAACTTAAAAGATTTGAAAATAATTCAACCGGGTTACGAAAGCCGAGCCACATTGCCATTGGTACAGGCGTACAGCTTTCGTTTTCGCTGACTTCACAAAACTAATCATTATAATTATAGAGCCAACCTAACTCATCCCTGTTATTTAAAAACCAAAAAACAAAAAGCGAAATTAACAATGGACCAATGGGTTTCGGTTGGGTATTTGCTTTAACCGGGAACCGGATTTTCCGGTGACTTCACCATCCCACAGTAACCAAGAAAAACAATTGTCTTCCCGATGCACCTGCCACGTGGAGAGGCAGTTCAGAAGTGTCACCACGTTTCGACTTTCTTCTCATTAAATGACATTAATACCCTCCGTAATGACAATTATTTACTGTTGAAGGAAACGCTCTGTGAATAAAAACGCCGTTTTGGAGGGTTGGCAGCGTTTGGTTGAACCACCTAACAACCACCACTATACACACTTATAGTTCTCCTTTATTTTTTTTTTTGTTGGGGGATCTATTTCCTTTATATGTAGGATTTGCTGATTTGGAATTTTAAATAGCTAAAAAGCTGATTGGACTACTGTTACGTCGATGAGATTATTACTTGATTAGTAACAGTGATAATAGAATAAAAGAGAGTATAAAACAAGAAAAACAAATACATAACTAAAATAATAATCAAATTTCAGATATGGGCCTATGTTTCTGAATAGTTAACATAAAAGGAATAATTAAAAAATGATGGAAGAAAATATAGATTAATGAAATGGAAAATATAGAAGTAAATTTACCCCACTCATTCTTTGCATAATTGATTGTAAGTGGATATTTGTCTATTTGTAAAAGAATAGTTGGGATTATTATCTCAGTATTTTTGAACATAAATGACTAGCTTTTAACAAAGCCTGAATGCTTTATTTTACCATATTTTATTAAAAATGTTTGAGACTATAATATTTTATTAATTTAGCAAAATATTAATTTATCTACGGATTATTGGATCAAAAATTTAGTTTGAAATCGAAATTTTTAATTAATTTATCGAATTATCAATTTATAGAATTTTGCATTGCAGTATGTGTTTTAAAATTTGAACACTGTTTGTTATGATTTTTTTTTTTTTTTGAAATGGAGATTTAATGCGATTCCAACAGCAACAATAGCAGCAAACGCTATCAGCGTTCATTAAATACCTAATATATATGGGTTGCGAAGAATTTGGGAACCTTCCCGATCCACACCTATTTTTATTTAATTTATTTAATTTTGTTTTTAATTAGGAACGGCTTTTGTTTTAAAAATTACGGTGGCCACTAAAGTATACACGTTTGGAGTATAAAACTATAAATTATACTTTCCTAACAAATTTTCCGGTTTTCCAAGTTTCTTCCTCTCTCGGTCCTCTTTTAGCATCTACAGTTTTTCTCTCTCTCCTCTACGCCGGAAAACCGATTTCCCCGGCCGTAACCGTTTTCCCGTCCGGCTATTCGATTCCGTTTCTCGTCGAGAACAGCTTCTACTCTTCCTCTGGTGGATAGTGTATGGTTGATTTTGATGTTTGTTTGACTCGGTTACGCGGCGATTCGGATCTCCGCGTTTGACTCGGTCCTGGCTCGTTTCCCGGCGTTTTCGCAGAATGTGGTTTACCGTGTTTGCATGCCAGGCTTTGTATTGAATTCGCTGGTAAAGATCGTGATCTAGGGTTTCGTCTCTGTTCTTTGCTTGTGGCGGTTGGTTTGTAATCCGGCGAGGGAAAACGGAGTCTTACGGAGACAGATTACGGAATGCTATGGTGAGATGATTTTCCCCTCTCTAATTTCCTAGTTTCTAAATAAACTATCTCCGTATAAAATTGTTCTAGGCATCTGTTTGCTTGAAATTCTCGTGAAATTTGTTCTACTAGATCGGATCTCTTACATTGCTCGAATTCTATTGAGTCTCCGCTAGTTTTTTTTTTTATTGAATTGGTTCTTCTTTCTTATCTCTGCTTCGTGATTTCATCGTCAATGGATAATCTNTTTTTTTTTTTTTTTTTTTTTTTTCCTTACTTATATCCACGTGTGAACTTGAGATTCGAGCTCTGTTGAAATGGCGACGAATCTCTCTATAGGTCAAACAATTTTGTGTTGTAGAAGAATTTGCCTATGGTTTCTGACTCGCGTTCTTCGAGGGTGTTGAAATTAGAAATGGTCACATTCTTTGACTTTGTAGGGTAGTGGTCAAAGAGATAAGGCGGTATGTGGAAGTGAGAAAGCTTATGCCTTTAAAAAACTTGTTGACTGTTTCCATTTTCTGTGTTCACTTTTATGTTTCGTAGCTTTTGTGGAGTTAAATATTTTGAATGACTATAACCCGTTAAGTGTGAATGGTGGACCAATTGTGCATCCATGACTCTCAGTATGCTGACACTTGGTTTTGCCAGGCGGAAAGGAGGATCTGCTTGTCGAAAGAGGCCAAGGATGGGTTAGAATATCTGAAACGCAAAAGGCTTCAGAAAATGAGATCAGACTCTGTCAATGAAACAGTAGGCTTCAGCACAATGGCTAGAAGTGGAGGTGATGCTTTGAGACCATCGTCAGCCTCGTGTGGAATGAGGTTACGGGTAACTACTAGTGACAGAGTCTCTAGAGTGGATGGTGCATCTGCTGGTAAGGGAGGCTTATTGAAGGAAAAAGTGGAGAAGTTGGAGACAGATGATCTAAAATGGACCGAGAGGCTTCCAGAATGTCCTGTCTACAGACCAACAAAAGATGAATTCGAGGATCCTCTGACTTATTTGCAGAAGATCTTTCCAGAAGCTTCAAAATATGGTAAAATTGGCAACGAAAGCTAAAATCTCATTATGCAAGGATGAGTGCTGTGGGAGTAGACCCGTGCTCATTAATTTATTGGCTGCATATTTTAGTGGAAGACGTTGTGTTCAATATTAGCTAACAAATGTATTAAGTGGAAATAATATGTATTTTTTTGTTGTCCCATCTCTTATTATGCCTCTGTCTTTTACAGGAATTTGCAAGATCATATCTCCTTTGACAGCAACAGTTCCCGCAGGCGCTGTGTTGATGAAAGAGAAATCAAACTTTAAGTTCACTACCAGAGTACAACCCCTTCGACTTGCCGAGTGGGATTCTGATGATAGAGTTACATTCTTCATGAGCGGGAGGTTTGTATTCAACCCTGAATTACTTAGCTCTACATCATCACCACCTTATAGCTTGTATTTGATTATTTGTAAACTACTCAGGACCTATACGTTTCGCGATTATGAGAAAATGGCGAACAAGGTATTTGCACGTAGATATTGGAGTGGTGGCTCTCTGCCCGACTCATTCTTGGAGAAAGAATTCTGGAAGGAAATTGCGTGTGGCAAGACTGAAACAGTTGAGTATGCATGTGATGTAGATGGTAGCGCATTTTCATCTGCACCAGGTGACCCACTAGGAAGCAGCAAATGGAACTTGAATGTATTGATTTACTGCAACTTCAACTTCTCTATTTTTTTTGGTTAAGCATTAAAGAAATCACATGCTTGGTTATTTAATACGTCTTTTCTATCTCTACTTGCAGAAAGTTTCAAGGCTGCAGAAGTCTACCCTGCGCCTTCTTGAAACATCCATTCCGGTATGTGACAAGTAGTACAGTTACATGAAGGCCACACAAGAAGTTTTCTGTTTATCCCTTTGTTAACTTGGATTTGCTTGTTTCAGGGAGTCACTGAACCGATGCTTTACATCGGAATGCTGTTTAGTATGTTTGCCTGGCATGTTGAGGACCATTATTTGTACAGGTAAAAAACATTTAAAACATTTAAGGATGGTCCTCTAAAATGACTTCTTTTCTTTTCTTACCTTGTTTCTTGAAACAGCATTAACTATCAACATTGTGGAGCATCAAAAACTTGGTATGGGATTCCAGGTTCTGCAGCTCTAAAATTTGAAAAGGTGGTTCGAGAGTGTGTGTACAATGATGATATTCTGTCAACTAATGGAGAGGATGGAGCCTTTGACGTGCTTCTAGGGAAGACAACTATATTCTCACCAAAGATTCTGTTGGATCATGATGTTCCTGTGTACAAGGCTGTACAGAAACCTGGAGAGTTCGTCGTCACATTCCCCAGAGCTTATCATGCTGGATTTAGCCATGGTAAAGCATATTATTCTGAATCTACAATTCTTTATTGGTCTGAGAGTTGTTATCGCATTCATCTGAAATTGTAAAAACCTTGCAGGCTTTAACTGTGGTGAGGCGGTGAACTTTGCGATGGGAGACTGGTTTCCTTTTGGAGCTATCGCTAGTTGCCGGTATGCTCATCTTAAAAGGGTGCCATTGCTTCCTCATGAAGAATTAATTTGTAAAGAAGCAATGCTTTTAAACTCGAGTTCCAAATCCGAGAATCTGGATTTCACGCGTACGGAATTGTCAGGACAACGAAGCATCAAGATTGCGTTTGTACACTTGATTCGTTTTCTTCATCTGGCTCAATGGTCTCTAATGAAGACAAGATCTTGCACAGGCCTTGTTTCGAACACGTACGGAACCATCGTGTGCAGTTTGTGCAAACGGGATTGCTATTTGGCATTTATAAACTGCGATTGTTACTCCCATCCCATCTGTCTCCGTCATGGTAAATCTATTTCTCTGTTATCTCCATCCATCCATATATAATCCTTCATTATTGTTTAACTCATCGTTGGTGTTATAAAACCGCTGTCTAGATATGAAAAAGCTTGACCTTCCTTGCGGGACAAGTCGGACCCTTTTCTTGAGGGATAACATTGAAGACCTGGAAGCTGCTGCAATGGAGTTTGAGAAAGAAGAAGGAATTTTGGATATGATTACAAGTGATGAAGATGTATATATGTATCCATCGCCAATCACACTTGCAGCTGCTAAAGAAGACGGATATTCACCATATTCTTCTGTATACTTTGACTTCAGTACCGAGTTAGAGGTTACATCCAATGACCACCACCAGTTGCAGCAGCAATCTGGAAATCCTCTCATGAGCCATGACGCGAATGCTTCATGTATCTCCTCGGTTGTGGATGATTACTACGAATGCTCAACAACTCCTGATTACGTAAGTTTCTCCCCAAGAACTAGCTCACGGCAAAGCTTTCTTTTTTTAACATCTTTTTATATTTCTGTTTTTTTTTGTTTAATTGAAAAATCAGGTAAGTAAACGAGCTAACTGTAGCAGCAGTAGTGATTCTAACAAGCTCTTAGAAGAAGTAGCAAGCAGCAGCAACAAAAAAAGCCGTTTCTTCCCTGCGGTTCAAGATGACCTTGTCACGGATCAGGAAAGTGACGGTTCTGATTCTGAGAGTTTCAGAGTCAAGCGCCGTTCTTCAGTGAAATCTGAGAACCGAACAGTTGTACACGACACAAGAGATTCCGACCATCATCAGGTACTGAAAAAACATTCAGAATCTTTAACAGTGTGTAGTATCATAAAAACCCTCTGAGATTATTTGTGTTGAATAATATGTGAATAGGAAATTAAAAGATTGAAGAGATCGCAGAACTACCACGACGGGAGATATAGTTTTAGCAGTAGTTTCATTAGTAAGCAAGAAGAAGAAGAAGAAGAAGTGTTAGTAGTTTCAAACAGAAGAGAACCTCATCAGCATCAGCAGCAATGTGACGTAAAGAAGATGAAGAACGAGAATCATTTTGGTGGGTTTAAACGTCTGAAAGTGAAAGGCCTAATAAAGCCGTAACGTGACAGCTTCAGTTTCCTCCTAACTACAATTCTTTTTTTAAAAAATGGCTCTGATCATTTCTAACAATACAGGGAAAAAAAAAGGTATCAAAAGCAAAAGATTCAGTATCTGATTTTATCATCATTTTTTTTGTTTTTCATTATTATGGGAGAAGACGGAGAAGCAACAGACAAAAGAAGGAAAAAGCATTAACCAGCCGACCGACCAACCAACAACACTATTGGTTTCTTTTTAGGATTTACCAAATCTTTGATTCTTTGTGCACATCTGTACACGCGCCTTTATATCTCTTCTTGTTCCTTCTCTTTTCGTCTTATCATGTAAATCTCTGGTTTAAACAAAAAAAATACTACTGTCGACAAAAAAAAAATTATATCGTCTTCTTTTAAAAGTGGCTTTTGTTGATGACGATGCATAGAACCTCATTACATTGGAAAAGTGCAAAAGAGAACAATCACTTCTCAGGAAAGGCAATTCTTGGTTTCAAATTCGAACCATATGATGTTGAAATCTTCTCTTTTTTAATAAACAACAATTTGGTTAAGATTAAGAATATCTTGGACTGTCCAATCACAATTTTCTTGCCAAATCTTGATGATGCGGAGGTGGACTGAGTTGCGATTCCGAATGGACTTGATTGTTAGTACAAAACAAAAAGATTAGGGCCATTGGAAAAACATAACGATGATAATTTTGGAGTTCCATCGGAAAACCAAGAAGAATGAAGATCGTATCAATATCATATTTTTATGAGCTAAAAAGTAAAACTTCTTGTAAATAAACTAAGAAAGCATTGCGTAATTTCGTTTTAGAGTCTCATTATACCTTGACGCTTCCTTCAAATTTATGTGAAAAAAATATACTATTTTTGATTGGACTGGTTTTGTTTTATCCTTTATATATATTCGCCTAAATATAAACGAATGTGAAGACTTGATTGTTTTTCTTTCACATGCAAGCGTTTTTATATCAAACATCATTTACAAAACTAGGCATGTCCAATTTGGTAAAACCAAACTGAATCGAACCGAACCGAATCGAAATAGGTGTTTTGGATTTAGATATACCATATAAACCGTATGAATACAATTTTATATAAACTATAGATATTGATATGATTTGGATATTAACTACAAAAATCGCAAAAAAAAAAAAAAAAACGAATAGCTCTGTTATTATTAGTTTAGAGTAGTCTCATATAAAATTATGGATCATTAACCTTAAAATAAGACATGTGTTTGCATTTTTTATTTGAATTTGATCTTTGATTTGATTAGGAGAAAAATTGAAAAACCTAAATAATAAACTAATAATAATACAAAAAGTACAAATAAACCGAAAACCGAGATTATTAGAACCGAAAATATATAAACTGAGAAATCCGATAACCAAGATTATCCAAACCGAACCAAAGCGAAGTTGTAACATCCTAAACCAAAAATGTCTTTTTGGAGGTGGTGTCGAGCGGCACCAAGTGAACATGTGTTATTAATTTATGGTTGGTTGTGCAGGTTCTTGTTTGATTGTTGTGCGGTCGGTCTAGAGATTAAGACATCCTTATGTTAACATTCGTAAATCAGCGCTCTGGTTAGTTGGTGTCGAGCAACATCAGGAGGGTGTCGGTCGCCACCGGTTAGCGAAAATCGATTTTGGTTATTTCGATTTTTTTTTTGCTCGGTTCAGAAGGTTCGGCAAGTGATGTCGACACCGGTTATGGAAAAATTGATCAGTTCGATTTAAATTGTCTGGTTTTGTCCGGTTTGGACAGAAAACCCTAGGTTTCGAGTATAAAAGTGGTGTGGCCGCTGTTTCTTCCATATTTTAGAGAAAGTGACAAAGAGAAGAGAGAAGTGGAGTTTCAGAAGAGATTTGTGAGTTTTGGGGTTTGATCTGGGGTTGTAATGTTCATCATTGTTCGTCGTTTCTCCCTTGTTTTTCCCCTTTTTAATCCATTGTCGAGGTGAGTGCATGACTGTAGGCCCGTGGTTCTAGAGTTTGATTGGT
Source organism: Noccaea bulbosa (assembly GCA_900406535.1). NCBI lineage: Eukaryota > Viridiplantae > Streptophyta > Magnoliopsida > Brassicales > Brassicaceae > Noccaea > Noccaea bulbosa. The sequence goes on along the minus strand of OVBJ01001005.1, from coordinate 2,310 downwards.
TCTTGAGTTTTTGTGATGAGTTTATGTTGAGTTCATGTTGATTTATGAGTTTATCATATATTGGGTGTTGAAAACCCTTGATTTCGTGTTTTGGGGCGGTTTGTCGTTCTGAGTTTTGGACTATGCGAGTCGGTGTCAAGCGACACCTTTTGGTGTCAGTCGACACCAAAGGTCTAGTGTCGAGCGATACCTTGGGGGTGTCGGTCGACATTATTGTTTCTGCGTGGAAGTTGTTCGTGTTATGTGGTGGTTAATTGTTGAATTGTTAAACTGTTGTTTATGTTAATGATGAGTATTGTTAATGCTATTTTGAGATATTGTTGAGTATTGTGGTTATGCTGTTATTGTTTGAGTATTGTCTAGTAATTGCATAATTGGCATGTAGGCAGGGTGATCGCCTCACTAAGTATACTTATGCATCTCTTTTCCTGTGATGCAGGTAAAAGTAAAGTGTGATAGCAGAATCAAGGCCGAAAAAGGGGATGATAGGGTGTTTATTATTTGAATTTGTTATTGGTTTTGTTGTTCATGCAAACCTGGTGTTTAGGTTGCTAGAGTTTGTTTATTCTGGAATTTAATCGAATATTGTTGGTTAAATTAATTGATTATTATTTGAGTTATTTATTTGAGAACTTTCGCATTGTTTGATATTGTGTTAGCTGTTGAGAATTAATATTTATGGGAATATTAATCCGGGCTAATTTATATAAAAAAGCTTGGTTGTTTCATTTTGGTATCAGAGCCTATACGATTTTAGGACTGTTAGTAGCCTTAGTATCATCCCCTTCAGCCTTCGAGTGATTCTGCGGTGAGTTTTTTGTGTTGTGTTTTGTGGTAGTGTTTTTCTAGCTTGCTCATTTCCTGTTCTTTGGAAGTACAGCGAGATGGATAAAGTGCTAGAGGTAGTGGTGCGTGTGGACGCGGTAGAGTCGGTGCCCGTGTGGGCAAAGCAGTTGGCCGTGGTGGCCGAGCTGTGGGCCGTGGAGGCTGGAGTCGGGGTCGTGGATTACCGTTGGAGTCAAGAGAGAGTGCAGCACCTAGTTTGGCGATTGCATCACTGACCAAGTCAGTTTCTGTTGTGGGTGAGGCCAGTGTGGGTGCCGGTGGTGGCGTGGAAGTTGGGGCAGCCCTAGGTGGGGGCGCGACTCCAAATAAAAGTCATGGTGACCTAGTTTTGGAGTTACTGACGCAGCTGTTGGCACGTGTTCTGCCAGCGATTCCAAGACAAGCTCCAGGTACATCTCCAGTGGAGTTACTGATGCAGGTCTCGTCGGATGGGACGATCTTGGTTCGTGGTTGGGTTTGTGTACCCAAGGAGGAGGAGTTGAGGCAGGTGATTTTGAGAAAGGCTCATGCGAGCAAGTCCTGGATTCATCCAGGAGCGATTAAGATGTACCATAATCTCAAGAGGTATTATCAATGGGTCGGGATGAAGAAAGATGTGGTTGATTGGGTTGCGAGATGAAACACATGTTCGTTGGTCAAGGTAGAGCATCCAGGTTGAGGTGGATTTCTGATGCTATCACGGTGTTTGTGGATCGGTTGACCAAGTAGGCACATTTTCTGGCAATTAAGAAGACAGTTGGAGCTACTGTTTTGACCAGGAAATTTGTGCGAGTTATTGTGAGGCTGGATGGAGTGGCAGCCAGTATTGTGTCGGACCGTGATCCGAGATTTGCCTTAGAGTTTGGAGGGTGTTTCAGACAGAAAGGTAGTCAGAAAGGACTATCCAGACTTTGGAGAATTTGAGGAAGATGTGTGTGTTAGTTTAGGGTGGCCTTTGGGTGGACCATTTTAGTTGGTCGAGTTTGCTTACGGCAACAGTTTTTAGGCGAGTATTAACATGGCTTCTTTTGAGGTTTTGTATGGGAGGTCATGTAGGACATCTTTATGTTGGACCCAAGTGGGGGAGCACAACATCTATGGAGCTAACTCTGTTCGGAAAATGACAGAGAAGATATGTGTTTTCAGGCTGAACATGAAGGAAGCTCAGGATAGGCAGAAGAGTTACGCTGTTAGGCGAATACGAGAGTTCGAGTTTGAGAATGAAGATCGTGTGTATCTCCAGATGGCTATGTGGAGAGATCCTAGCTGATATATAGCAGAGAACAAGCTGACTGCGCGGTTTATGGGTCCGTTCCAGTGGAGGAGCTAGTTGGGCCAGAGGCGTATCGGCTTGGGATACCTGTGTTTATGAGGGCATTTCACATGGTGTTTCGGGTTTCGATGTTAAGAAAGTGTTTTCATCCTTCAGAGGAGTTAAGTAAGTTTTAAAATATATATAATTTTAGATGATGATAGAGATTAATT
>OVBJ01001004.1:0-36420 GCA_900406535.1 Noccaea bulbosa | reverse complement strand
TTAAAAGGAAAACTCAATACGTGAAGGAGAAGGTAAGATGCGCTGCATCAGAATATGGACAAGATTCAAATTCAAGAAATACTGAAGCAACTGTATTATTAAAGAAGAAAAAAAAAAGCTGGAGATTACGATTAGATTTGGTGATGATTCGTCTCCGTGTTCACTACACAAAGCTCTTCTCTTCCTTGGATTCCACGACGGAGCCGCCCTGTCAATTACTTCATTGTTCCTCGCTCCCATGCTAAGCTTCTCGTTCAAAACTCCAGCAATGGCTGCGTGATCGGGAGACGAAGAAGAAGACGAACAAAGACAATCATTATGGAGTATTGTTTCATTCAATATCTACGACCAAATTCGGAGTGATCGGTCTAACAAGCCATATGATCGGTCCAGAGTATAATTTCATATGATACATTGTACGATGTACATTGGACCAATGAATTAGATTCTCAAACCGATCGCTTTAAATAAAATTATAGGTTTTTGGATACAAATATAGGTAGAAAACGTGCAAAATCTTCATAAAATTAAAACACTTTTTACTTTGAGTTAGAATACTATATTGAGCTCGTAGAAATTGAAAGCCTGCACAACAAAATGAAAAACTTAACGGACTTGACATATAAAAACGGACTATTGAAAGAGATATATTTTTTTTTTTGGTAAAGTGTGAAAAAATTGGAAAACAAATTACTAAAATATAGTTAAAAGAGAGAGAAAAGCAAATAAACCTTGATCTAAATATATATATATATATATATATATATATATATATATTTATTTATAACTTCTAGTTTCTAATTAGTTAGGGTATATATGTATTTTATCTTAATATAAAGACTAATCTTCCAAAGTAAGAAAAAAAAAGGTATAGATCACCAAATGTATTATTTCCAATTTTCCCATTTGCATTTTTTCTTCTTCTTATTTCTTTGATATATATAGTACTAAAAACTAAAGACTAAAAATCATATTCTCTGTTTTTTTCTCCCATAATATTCTAACTTTGCTTAGTTTGCTATGTTCCATTTACTTTAATTTCAACAGGCTACGCATAAATGTTAAAAAAAAAAAAAGAGAAAAGAAAAAATCCAGATTTGACTTGTAGTTACTGCTGAATTATATAAAAAGAAAATAAAAAATAATAAAACAAGCGGAGGAGGTGAGTGGGATCGGATCGGGACCGTAGTTGGTTCGTCGGAGAGATAGAGGAAAGAGAGGCGATGATACGAAGACTCTCCGAAAGAGCTTCTGGATTCGCTAACAATTGCTTTCTCAAATCTCCGGCGTCGCGATTTCACGGCGGCGAGTCTCTCGATTCCTCCTCCCTCTCACCTCTTCTCATTCCCGGCGTCCATGTCTTCCATTGTCAGGTACACACTCCCCCTCCCCGAAAAAATCTCGTGCTTTCCGCTGAATCGAAAAAAAAAAATCAATTTCATGAAATCGAAATCCTTTTTTGGCTTATATAGGATGCTGTTGGAATCGTAGCGAAACTATCAGATTGCATTGCCGCAAAAGGCGGTAACATTCTTGGCTACGATGTCTTCGTTCCCGAGAACAAAAACGTCTTCTACTCGCGGAGGTATAAAATTCAAGAGCTTGGACATAAAACAAATCATGTATTGCAAATTGAGAGTTGAAGGATTACGCTTTGGTGTTTTACTCTGTGATTGGAACAGTGAGTTTACATTTGATCCGGTGAAATGGCCGAGAAGCCAAGTGGATGAAGATTTTCGAAGCATTGCGGAAACGTTCGGTGCCATGAACTCGGTTGTGCGTGTGGCTTCCATGGATCCCAAGTATAAGATCGCTCTTCTACTTTCCAAACAGGTACTCATATCCTCCTTTTACATTTCCTCCTGGAGGAGTATGTGACTGTGAGTGTGGTGGTGACTCTAATCTACAATCTGTGTATGTACAGGACCACTGTCTAATTGAAATGTTGCATAAATGGCAAGACGGAAAACTCCCTGTGGATATAACCTGTGTCATAAGGTGATCAGCTATTACTTCTTCTTTTTGAATCCTAAGTGATTCAGATGGTTTACGCTGCTGAGTGTTTACAGTAATCACGAAAGAGCTTCAAACACTCATGTCATGCGGTTTCTTGAGAGGCATGGCATTCCGTACCATTACGTGTCGACAACGAAAGAGAACAAGAGAGAAGATGAGATCTTGGAGCTTGTGAAAGATACCGACTTCCTAGTGCTCGCTAGATACATGCAGGTAAAAAATCAACAAGAGATTGATCTTCACCTCTGTCAAGAAAAGTATTCAATGAGAATGAGCACGTTTATATTCCGTTTTTTGGCAGATTCTGTCTGGTGCGTTCTTGAAAGGATATGGAAAGGATGTGATCAACATCCACCATGGTCTCTTGCCATCATTTAAAGGAGGGAATCCAGCGAGACAGGTCTTTTTTAAGTTATTCTCGTCACTATACCTTCTTGGTTTTTGGTCTCTTTGTTCCGTGTCTCTNGTTTTTAGATTTTTTTTTTTTTTTTTTTTGCCAGGCGTTTGATGCAGGTGTGAAGCTAATTGGAGCAACAAGCCACTTTGTTACAGAGGAACTTGATTCAGGGCCTATCATTGAACAAATGGTATAACTTTTTCTGCAGACTAGTTCTTTGGCATCTTCTCAATTAATATGTCTTATTTTATTTTTATTTTTCGTTTTTTCCAGGTTGATAGTGTATCCCACCGAGACAATCTAAGGAGCTTTGTGCAGAAATCTGAGGACCTCGAGAAGAAATGCCTCACAAAAGCTATAAAATCATACTGCGAGCTACGGGTGTTACCTTATGGCACAAACAAGACTGTTGTATTCTAATTAAAGCAAGCAAGGACGACTAGGATTCTTATCTGAGTCCTTGTATGAAAAAAAAAACTCCAGAAAAAGGTTACAACAACAACTCTCTGGAAGATTTCTGATTCATTTGCAGTATTTTGCAAAAACTCTATCGCTTACGATCACTGAGGCTCAGAGTTTCGAGAGAGCATTTGAGGGAGGGATACACTCATACACACGCACTTGTAATTATGTTTGGATATTGCATATTGTTTATCGATGAAGTGGTAACGCTGATTAGATTAAAACTGGCTTATCCGCTTTTGACTTCTTCTCGGTGGTTATGCAACACAATGTTATCGATGAAGTGGAAGCTGAACAATGAAATAGATAATTAGCTTTTAGTTTAGATTTATCCTTTTTTCCAGTTTAGAGAACAGAAAATTTACTTTTTAGAATGTATATGTGAAGTGTTTTACCTATATAAAAGTATGTATTGCGTTTTTTTTCAGAATATTGATTCAATCTCTCTTTCTTTTGATACTCTGAGAACAAGTCGTGTGATTTTTGTTTACAAACACCAAAACAAATATGACTCGATAAATTATATTCATCGAAACGGCAGCGTCACCAACGCCATTAAAACCTCTCGCCCCAGATATTAAATATCTTATTCCGTTTTTCCCAGCTATTCTCTTCATCTTCATCTTCATATTAGCTTGCGCTAGGGTCCGCTATGTCGCCGGCGTTTACTCCTCAGCCGTTGGAGAATCTCCGCCGCCGCCGAACAAAGGCCTCAAGAAGAAAGCACTTCAGTCCCTCCCAAAATCCACCTTCACCGCCTCAGCCGGAGACGGAGATTCCTCCACCGAGTGCGCCATATGCTTAACGGTATTTTCAGACGGAGAAGAAATCAGGATCTTGCCGCCATGTAGCCACGGCTTCCACGTGGCGTGCATTGACAAATGGTTGACTTATTCGTCGTCGGATTTTGGTTCCGGTCAAGTGTGATCGGTCTGACCACCACGCTTCCACGGCGGAGAGTCAGCTTCCTCCTCATCAACATCCTTCACAGTTCATTTCCGCCGTTATTCCTTGAAATGTTTCCTTCTTTTTTTTCTCTTTTCTCTTTTATTTTTTGTTAAGAGGGCATGTTTTATTTTACTACGATAATATATATATATATATATTAAGGGAATTTGCACTGAATAACCATGAAAAAAGTTATGATTTAACTTCAGTTACCATATGTTATAAAATCATATCGGTCCAGAAATTTATGCCCATCGGTTGGAAATTGGAATCCTTTTACAAAATTAGGTTTTTAGTTTGGTTTCTCTCAGTGGGCGATTATCAATCTATCGGTACTTTGGTTGCTGAAGCTGGAGATCTCTCTCTATTTTCAGATTTAATATTAGTAGTATTTATAGGATGGATATGATCAACGATCTGGGAGATGATGTTCTTCGCCACGTGATATCTTTCCTTCCGATAAGAGAAGCTGCTTTCACATCTCTTCTCTCAAAGCGGTGGCGTTATCTGTTTGCCTTCCCAACGAATCTTCGTTTAGATTACGACGAAGAAGTGTGCGGAGGAAGAGGAGATGATTTCGTCGATTTTGCGGATAGAGCGTTGGCTCTGTCAGGCAATTTCCCCACGAGGGAGAGATCTCGATAAAGTCTCCAGAGAGTATGGATTCGGGCCGTGTCACCCGGTGGATCGCTAAATCGTTGAGACGTGGTCTCTTGAAACTTGACGTAGACGCAACCGGTGCATATGATTATTATCTAGTGCCTCTCGAGGTCTTCTTCACTTGCAAGAACTTGGTTGAGCTGAAACTAGCGAAAGGGTGTCTGGAGAAGCTTCTTTTCCGTCACTTAAGACGCTCTATCTCGATTCGGTTTATTTCATGAATACGCGTTTATGTGTTTTGGGGAAGCTTCTCTCCGCTTGTCCTGTGCTTGAGGAATTAACCATTCTTGAGGGTGACAGGAGCTGGCAGGATTCAGTCGTTTGCTGTTGTACAGTGTCCTCTTCGACCCTTAAGAAACTTACTATCAAGTGTAGTGATGATTCACGTTTACAGGACATGACTTTGGATACGCCGAATCTTGTCTACTTGGAATACAATGGTTTTGTTAAAATAAACTATCCGACTGTGAGTCTTGAGTCCCTTGTCGAAGCTAAGCTTGGCCTCGCTTTATATCTTGGTCTATATGCTCGTTGCAATCCAACAAATCTGATTAAAGGGTTGAGAAATGTTGAGCTCTTAGAATTATCGTCTGTTGGTACTTGGAAGGTACAGAATGATGATCTCTTCTTCTCTTTTTCTTTCTATATATTGTAAGATCATAATAAAATAGCATGATCAAGAGGAGAGTTTAGGAATCATTGTTTCGTTTTCTTTGAGGTTTTTTTTATTGCATTTCGTTGATGAGTATTGACTAGTTGATTTGTTTCAGACATTTAGGTATTGCTCTGAAGCCATCCCAGTGTTCAGCAACCTGATTCGTTTATCTATTAATACTCAAGTCCCTCGCTACTACTACGAGAATCATTGGGAATTTCTGCCGATACTTGTTAAAAAATCTCCAAATCTAGAGACTCTCGTTATCAAGGTATTTTAAATAACCGAATACCCTAGGAAGTTTGTTTGTTGGACAAAAACTCAAATCTCTAGTTTCTAATTCTCCCTCTTGAATTCAGGGTCCACTGAACGTCCACGTATGTGACCAAGATTATGGATTGGCATGTCCCGTGAAAGTATTGAAGATAACTGAGTATGGAGGCAAAACTGGAGAGCTAGAGCAGATGAAACATTTCCTTGAGAAACTGTCATGCCTTGAGCTTGTTGAAGTTCGTGCTTATGCAATAAACGACGAGGAAAAGTCTCGGATCACCCAAGATCTGCTCCTGGTTCCTAGACCCTCCAATTGCAACATCCAGATCGTGTTTTGTGAGAACGCAATACCTTAGATTAAGTTGTGTGAGAGAACTATTTTTTAATGCTTTGTTCCCTCATATAAATCGGTTTATTTGTGTTTACATTTGGACTTGTGGACATCCGTCTTTGACAAAGAAGCTATCAGAACATATTCTGATTTTTTTTTATTCATCATTCTACCCCACTAAGCATATACATATAGAGTCAGTGACTTTGCATATCTTTAGTTGACCTCAAAACATAGATCAGACATCTATACATATAGATACATATAATTTTTATAACCACGTACATGTTTTGTAACTATTAGATGAGCCAAAAATATTTGTCATACCTCCAGATTTGTAATTAAACAAAATAATTAAGGAGCAAGCAAGAGGAGAGACATATCATCGCCACCGGTTAAAATTCTCTACCGTTCCTCGCCATATCTTCCGAGAAAAAACATCGTATGCCAAAACGATTCACTCTTATGGTTTATATAATGTATTTTTCAAATACTTTATTCATGGTATGTTCACTGTCACAGAACGAAAGACAAGGGAAAAAGTTAAACAAGAGAAGATTCTGTTGAAAATGTTCGAGACGAGAGAAACCGGACCGGTTTTTAAACAATTATACCGATTGTTTTATTGAGCAACCATAGAAGAAGAGCAAGCTCAATCCCGAAAATCGTATGCAACCATGATCTATCCACAAGGAATCCATACACTGTGATCCCAGCTCTGTTGTTCTCTAGATAGGTCACTGCCAAAACAGAACCATTATCCGTTAACTATCAACTTTACTAGTCTAGAATGTTGAACGTCACGGAAACAATGTTTTCTTACCAAGAGCTTGGCGTTTTTGATAAGAGATTGTATTGGCGTAGATGGGATGAATCTTGGTATTGTCAATATCATCGTCTCCTTCTCCTTCCTCATCAGACGAATCCGTCGCATTAAAACATGGGGAAATTTGAGACTCGATCATTGAAGCTGTAGGAGTTTCGCCATCAAGACTATCGAACGAGTCTACTGTAGCGCAAACGTTCCATTTAGCTGCAAGGCTGGTCACAGACTGAGCCTTGTGAGTTATCTTCGTCGCGCTTCTCAAACATATGAATAGTCCTGTAACCAAACTCAACGAACATAACTGCCAAAAAACAGACACAAACGACACTGATTAGTAAATGCATCCAACTGTTCAAGAAAATGAAAAGGATACTTAAAAAGAATCTCACCGCGAGCTCGCCAACTTCGTAGATATTAACAGCAACACTAGCTCTCGTAGTGGTAAGCAACGCCGTGAACTGAGTACCGGTGACAAGAATCAGAGACAAGAGAATGAATCTCCTGAACCGGTGGCTAACGATCCTCAGATTACGACGGATCTTCTGGTGCTCAGCGAGAGCCGATCCGACGTCGGTGATCTCAGAGGCGAAGCAGCGTGCGAAATCTTCGAGACGAAGAGCTTGGAGATGACAGGAGATTTGGTAGAGGATGCAGACGATGATGAACATGGAGTTACGGTAGAGCCAAGAAGAGAGCTGGAGGGTGCAGGCGATGACGTGGCTTAGAACGGGGTTGATGACGTAAGGTATCTCGTGTGAGCCGGAGACGTACCACCAGATTCTGTAGATTGCTTCGAATGTTAGTGATGGGAGGACGAAGATCATTAGCCGTTTCAGTGATCTCTGCACCGTCAAGAAACAGAGCAAACCATTGACTTAATTAAATATTAAGAGTTTTAAGGTAAAGTAACATCCGACCTTAGCTCAGTTGGTAGAGCGGAAGACTGTAGTCTGTGACAGCAAATCTTTAGGTCGCTGGTTCGATTCCGGCAGGTCGGATTTTTCGTTTTTGTTTTTGCCAATATTATTTGTTTTTTTGTTTTTGTGTTTTTTTGTAACATCGCCAATATTATTTGTTTTAAAAAATAATAGAAAAGAGAAATTAAACGTCACACTTAACCCGGGAGAACAAAAAAAAAACGAAAATATCAGAATATTCATAATATTAAAAAAAAAAACAAACAAAATCAGCGGGGATTCGTAGAAACTAGAAAGTTATTTTGTTTTTGAAAAATAGTAAGTTTATTTTTAGTAGAAAGTAATTCTCATTTTGAGAATACAATTTGTAAATAATAATTCCTGCGTTTACTAGTTACTACATTAATAATGGAATAAAAAATGAGACTGAAAAATAAATAACTAATTTATGTCAGTTTCTTGCTTCCGTCACATCGTACGATAGATGGTAAAGGTTTCTGGAATTTTTAGGCTTTACGTCTCTTAAATTTCGAATTTCATAAACTAATTTGATCAGGTCTAAACAATAATATGAAATTAGCGAAGACCCTAACCTGAATTTCGGCTTCGTATCCGATCCTAACTTTGTCGCTAGCGTCCCATAGCTTATCGAGAAACAGAAACCGTCGCATCCCAAACTTCCTCGACCAAATCGAGAGGCTAACGAACGAGATTCCGGCGAAAATCGAAAGCGACAGCTGTACCACGGCGTCGTACGGACGTCGGTGATGGAAATCGCAGTCTGAGCAGACGAGCATGAAGTGGGAGATTATCGGAACGATGACGACGAGGAGGAAGAAAACGGACCACGAGAGCAGAGCTGTCCAGCGATTCGACTGGTCGAACCAGAGGACGAGGCTCATGAAGGTAAAACGCGACGCCGGAAACTCCGGGTGTTTGTTGATCGCGCTTGGTCGGCGGGTCTCCGGGATTAGATATTCCCGAGATCCTTGCTCCGATGCGTTCGCCATGAGAGGGTGATTTTCGGGATTGAGAGTTTTTCCAGAGATTTCGCGGAATTTTGGGGGAAACAAAAAATAAAATAAAAAAGAGGGAAAAAGAAAAGAAAAAGACTAAAAAAATTAAGTCGCGGATTTCATGGTTTTGTAAGCCACCTGTAATCTGTTTAAATACTAAAGTTCAGCAAACTTTATAATGTTTAAATATGAAACACACACGTATTAACATAGGGATTATGTATTTTATTTTAATAATTTAAAGATATTTGTGTGGTTTCAATTTTTTTTTCTTTTGGCTGATGCTTGTTGGAAAAAGGTGTTTATTTTTCCACTTCTGTTTAATATCCAAAATAATAATTAAAAAACGGTGTAGGAGAGTAATGGACAAAATGTTTTTTTTTCGTCAACGAAAAGTTGTTTACATAATCAACTGAGGTAAACATTTTTTTATTTGGTGTTTGCTGTCGGAATTGGACTCTACCTGACTTTCAGATGGCGACTAGTTTGAGTTTCCAGCTGAATTAGTCAAAAAAAAAAAAAAGGAGAGTAGAAAAAACAGAGACAAATTAGTTCCAGGCTTTTCTTAACCTCTTCTAATATTAGTTCTGAGACTAGTCGAGGGATTTAATTTTAAAATCCGTCATTTTTTAATAAAAAACAAAAAAAATTGAGCTGACTCAAATGTCAAAAGGTGTTTACTATTCCTACAAATATCGTTTTGTTACAAACGTCACATTGCCTTCACGGGATTAAATATCATTGCTAGTAGCTCGAATTGTTAGTTACTTTCACGGGCTACAAATTCAGTTTATGACGTGTCCCCAATTTTTTGAGACTCGGCCCATAAGTATTATAAGCCCAGAACATAAACCGGGTCGGATCATTTGACATCACCGGATCCTACCTGGTAGGAAATTTCTCCGGCCATGATTTGTTGGACGCGTCGATGTCGATGGGCATTGGCATACCCAGAATATCCGCCCGCCTTAGGAACCGCCATTATTCGTCCTAAAACCATCGAAATTCCCAAAAAAATCTTCCATTTCTACGAAAAATCTCCATCCTTTACTTTTCTTCCCTGCTCTCTGATTTTTCCGGGCACGGAGATGGCAGCGACGGTGGCGATTTCAGGCATCACCTCACGACCGTTGGTTGCTCTTCGACGCTCTCGAGCCACCGTTTCGTACAGTTCCTCTCACGGATTGCTTCGTCCTCGTCCTCTCTCTTCTCCTCGCTTGATCTTCAGGTATGCTCAGCTACTGGATTAGAGTCTGGATTAATAAACTAATATTTCATTTTGATTTGGTGGTCACACGTTGATCTTGTAAAGGGTTTAATTTTGTTTATAATCTATAGTTTTTTTACTTTGTCCTGTCAAAATCTATAATCTATAATATTAACTTTCAGGAACATTCATCGAGTCCAAGCAACGATTTTACAAGACGATGAAGAGAAAGTGGTGGTGGAGGAATCGTTTAAAGCCGAGACCTTTCCTGGTAAAGAACCAATTGAAGAGCCAAATACGAGCTCTTCATCTAGTGCTCTTGAGGCTTGGGTCATCAAGCTTGAGCAAGGAGTGAATGTCTTCCTTACAGTAAGGTTTTTAATGACCCTTTTCAAGAAATTTCGGAATGCGTCTAGTTGCTGAATTGCTTTGTTTTTCCTATTAGGACTCGGTGATTAAGATTCTTGACACATTGTACCGTGACCGGACCTATCCAAGGTTCTTTGTTCTTGAAACAATTGCTAGAGTGCCTTATTTTGGTTAGTGCCATCTATTTGTAGTTTCAATTCTTGCAAGAAATGTTTAGCAGAGTATCAAGAGTGTTAGTATCTGTGTTGGTTCTTTGTAGCCTTCATGTCAGTGCTACACATGTATGAGACCTTTGGTTGGTGGAGGAGAGCTGATTATTTGAAAGTACATTTTGCTGAGAGCTGGAATGAGATGCACCACTTGCTCATTATGGAAGTAAGATCCAAATGTTCCCCCTTCTCTACGAGTTTTCATACTCTTTAGCTCACGTAGTTGGTAAAAAGTTAAAACGCTTGTTTCTGATCACAGGAACTGGGTGGAAACTCTTGGTGGTTTGATCGTTTTCTGGCTCAGCACATAGCAACCTTTTATTACTTCATGACAGTGTTCTTGTATATCATAAGCCCTAGAATGGCATGTAAGTTACCTTTCCGCTTTTAAAAACTATAATCCCGCCTGTGATCTTCTAGAATTCAATCAACTGTTTTGTTAACGATGCAGATCACTTTTCGGAGTGCGTGGAGAGTCATGCATTTGAGACTTATGATAAATTTCTCAAGACCAGTGGAGGTTGGTTTAACTTTAACATATACATATACATCTTTCTCCAACATTTTCTGTCCCATTTGCATTAGTAATATTGTTGTTAAGTTGAGTATTACACAAACTTCTTCAATTGGTTTTGACATTCTGAATTGTTTTTGATTCTCAATTTATTTTCCCTGAACAGAGGAGTTGAAGAAATCGCCTGCACCTGATATCGCAGTAAAATACTATACTGGAAGTGACTTATACTTATTTGGTAAGTTTATCTTTCCTGGTTTTATCAATGTTCTCCAGAGTTGTAGAGTGTTCATTTCCTTTGACTAGTAGGAGTCTCTGAAACTGGCTCTTTTTTGTCCTGCAGATGAGTTCCAAACATCAAGAGCTCCCAATACCCGAAGGCCAAAAATAGGTAGCCAATCCACTTCATAACCACAAATTGCTAAAAAGGTTTATGATTTATCTGTATTCTGTAAAAGGACTGAGCTTTGGTCTAACATACGTATGGATCAGAAAAGTAATCTCAGTTTGTGATTTTTACTTCGGGTGTTTATTTCAGGATCTCTAACGTTGTTTGTTGTGTTGTGGTTATGGTTGGGGCAGAGAATTTATACGATGTGTTTGTGAACATAAGAGACGATGAAGCAGAACACTGCAAGACCATGAGGGCTTGTCAAACTCTGGGAAGTCTCCGTTCTCCACACTCCATCTTAGAAGACGAAGATTGTAGTAATGAAGAATCAGGGTGTGTTGTTCCTGAGGCTCATTGCGAAGGTATTGTAGACTGCATCAAGAAATCCATTACTAATTAAAATTAGAAAGGAACAAGAAGAAAGATTAGTTGTATCAGCTTATGTTTGAGGAATAGTTTATATGATACTGTAATATCCCAATATACTTGGGAATAAAGGAAAAAGTGTGACATTCCCAGCGTTTTATGTATGTGGGAAGAGAACCAAATACCCATATGATGTAAAATTACTTTATTACTTTTGCTTAATGTCATATCATTATATCGTTGGAGATTTTTGAATGCACTTTAGTCCACTGTGGTTGTATCAAATCATAGAAGCTTGGCATAAAGAGCAATCGTTAAAAATAAAGAGCAATCAGGTTAAAAATAAACGGATAGTTTCTGTCGTTTCTTGTAATTTTGTTAAATGTGATTATTTTCAGAAGATTATAATCGTAAGTGTACAAAATCATTGAATGTATCATCATTCCCTTAAAAAGCTCATTGGTGTTAGCGTTGGAATCTGAATCTGCCTCTTCCCTTTATTGGTTTTTGTTGGGGAAAGTGTGGCGCGAAGACGACGTCGTATACGGAGACATCTCACGTGGGAAAAGCGTTGATACATGCGCGCCCTCTTTAATATTCCTCTTTTCTTTTTTTGCCTTTTCTTTTTTTTTTTTTCTTTAAGTTTTCAAATTATTTCTCCGCCGGTTTATTAAGAAAATAAATTTTCCCGCCAGAAATTTTACACCATGGTCCGGTTATAGCACGGTATGATATTTCACCAGTCTGGTAATTCTGCTGTTACTGAATTTGAATCTATAATTATCGCATTTATTTCAGATTTCAGTGTCATGTTATAGTTTGGACTTTGGACATTGGAATACTATATCAGCTATCTTGATTCGATGGATGATTTAATTAATCATTAATAGGGTTTGAAATTCGATGGACGACTTTTTTGTTGGTAATATAAATTGTAATTATTCTTCGATTTTGTTTTTATATGAGACCCTGAAGACTTTTTTTTTGTTTTCAATGAAAACAAGTCGTGCAGTTGCAGAAATAGCATTAACTTTTTATCTGAATAAAATTCTTCCGAATAGATAATTTTTGTTTCTATCAGAAATTCAGAAGAAATAACGTTATAGTTGCACAGTTACGTACGGCTTTGTCTGGTGATCAGATCATACATCATTATCAGTTGATTAGTCTTCTTAACAATGTTATTTTTAAAAACAATAGTCGGTCTTTTGAAAATTGATACTCCATATAACTAAAAGTGCAAACATAACTGTCAATAAAACACTCAAGATATATAACACTACACTTTTTTTTGTTTTTTTCGGTCGAAAAACACTCAAGATACTTTATCAAAAAAAATATATATTACAACACTCAAGAGATGATAGTTGAAAAAATAATTCAGCTAATTATTCATGATCTTGAATTTTGATTCCCTTAATACAAATATAGAGAAATTTGTTTTTAGCTGGGTAAAAATATTAGTTTGTTGTTAGAAGGATTGGACCAATCGAATAGAATCGTTATAACAGCTAAATTGATTAAAGTGACTAAAATAATATTAGTTCGCGGGAAATAATATATCCGGAAACAACTTTACCGAAAAAAGAATTATATAATTCGGTTTAAAGAAATGTGAAAGGAAAAAAAGCTCTGAAAATTCCTTTATAGTCATCATAATCACTGCGAGATCTAAACAATCTCTCTCTCTCTCTCTCTCTCTCATGGCGGAGCTGATCAGTCTGTTTTACTGGTGATTAACCGATTTTCTTCTGTTTCGTGATCGGATAATTTCTTTGTTAGTTTCCGTAACCGAGTCGATGATGAGTGTACTCGATCTCGGAACGAATCAGGGGCCAACGACGGAGACACACCGCACGACGACGACGTTTCTTGATTTGCTCCGACGCCAGATGAGCGGTGTCGATCGCACCAGGAGGAAGCGGACTCTGAAAGAACGGTTGAGATTCAAATGCATCGGGTGCTGTGGGCCCACCTGGGGTCTCCGTCTAACTAACAGCACGACTCTTCACAGTCCCACTCCCAGCTCAAGAGAGGACGAAATTGAAACCCGATTCGTCCCCGGGTCGGACCATGGATCGGGTACGGGTATGAATCTCGCGACGGCGTTAGAGGCGGAGAGATACAACCGCGGAGATCCGACGGAGGCGGCAGAAATCATGACGCCGAGGAGAGTCTCGTTGATGAGATTGCTGGAGGAGACGACTGAGAGAGTCGTTGCCGCTGACGACGGGAGAGAGACGGAGATAGTAACGGCGTCGGTTGGGACGTTAACGGGGAATGATTCGGTGTGCTGCGTGTGTATGGGAAGGAAGAAAGGCGCGGCGTTTATTCCATGTGGCCACACTTTTTGCAGAGTGTGCTCCAGAGAACTGTGGCTCAACCGGGGCTCGTGTCCTCTCTGCAACCGTCCGATCATCGAGATCCTCGATATATTTTGACTCGAAATATCGGACGGCTGCGAATTATCGATCCACGTAATTACAGTGAGGTGATGCGTAGAAACAAATTTTTTAACTACGGTTATGTACTTTGTACGTTTCTTTTCGTATGGAAGATGATGTAAATGCAAAAAAATATACAAGAGATGTTCACACGGCCCGTTAAATCAATTCTAAGCCCAAGAAACCTATAATTTTGGATGTTCCTCTCAATCGCATTGCTCAAAACGCAAGAGAACGCGGTTGGCGACAAACGCTGTTCCAAGATATTTATCGCATGGTAGCAAATCTCGACCGTTCCAAGACCAAAGACGTTGGCAATGGGCGATGATCGTAAAAACAGCGAGAAAGTAGTACACTGCGGGAGTTTTTAGCCTTTTACATTGATCATGCCATTTGCATGGCGCATATCACGTTGAGAACTAGAGATGTTGGAATACACGTCATAAATTGTTTTTATTTTTATTCTTCTTAACTTGCAAGTATACACACATTTAAAATAAATTTTGTTTACCACACATCATATTCTACATTTAACGAAACACATAAGATTTTGATGAGCTATCCATTATCTGTAAGACATTCTGTTTGAATTGTAGCATTAAATCATATTGTACTTTATAAGTATTTGATCTTCTCTTTTTGAAAAAAAATGTATAAACAGAAAATATGAAAATAATTAAATTTTAAAAATCCCTGACTAATCCTTTACGCTTTCTTAGTAAGCAAAAAAATTGCTCAAATTTTTGGATTTCTTGCCATAAACAAGAACCAAAACAATTCTCGCCTCACACCGTCAGACGACACGACGCCTAAAACGTCGATTTTCGTCCGTTGATCCTACCCCTCACGTGGCTACATCGTACTCGATTGTATATGATCTGTAAGCGAAAGTCGTTACTACCCCTCCTGGTTTGGTTTGGGTAGTCGATAAAAGGAGAACATTTACGTCATTTCCCATTTCGATTACAATGGCTATAAATTATTAGTATGGATGGATGTTTTGTTTGTTCACTAGCTTCGAATTTCGTAAGAAGGAAAAACAATGGCGACGGTACAATTGTTCAGCCCATTCCCCTGCAAAACCAGAGTTTCGAGCTCAGCGAGCTCTAAATCCCTCTCGAGGCCTCCAATTCTGGTGCCGATGAGCTCGATTAATCGCCGTCCGGTGATCTCAACCGGAGGAATTTCTGTTTCCCGGGCAGATTTCAGAGTCCGAGCCATTGATGCGGACGACGAGTGGGGTCCGGATAAGGGAGAGAAAGGATCTGCTCTATTGGTGGCGGAGGAAGCAATTGAAGCTGTGGAGGAGACGGAGCGGCTGAAGAGGACACTGGTCGATTCGCTGTACGGAACAGATCGGGGTTTAAACGCATCGAGCGAGACCAACGCGGAAATCGGAGATCTAATCACACAGCTCGAGTCGAAGAACCCTACCCCAGCTCCGACCGAAGCTCTCTTCCTCCTCAACGGCAAATGGATCCTCGCGTAAGTTTTCCGGTGGAAACTCACTCTTGTAGATAACATTTTCCGGCAGTGATTTGTTTTTGAGAGTGACTTTTGCCGTTAAAGTAGGATTCTGGATTTAATTTTTTTTTTTTTTTTTTGGCTACGAAACTCGTAGATTCGTAATTTGGTTGAATCTGTTTTGCAGCTACACATCGTTCGTGGGCTTGTTCCCGTTGCTTTCAAGAGGAATCGTGCCGTTAGTAAAAGTCGACGAGATCTCACAGACCATTGATTCAGACAACTTCACCGTCCAGAACTCTGTCCGTTTCGCTGGTCCTCTAGCTACAACCTCGATTAGCACAAACGCCAAATTCGAAATCCGAAGTCCTAAACGCGTCCAGGTTTTGTTTCACCATCCACTAACCAAATTATCTGATAATCAACACATTGAAAACGATTCGGTAAACATTTTTGGATTCGTTTTCTCGCAGATTAAGTTCGAGCAAGGCGTGATCGGGACTCCTCAGCTAACGGATTCGATTGAAATCCCGGAGTATGTTGAGGTTCTTGGTCAAAAGATTGATCTTAACCCGATCAGAGGCTTGCTTACCTCGGTACAAGACACAGCCTCCTCTGTGGCTAGAACCATATCGAGCCAGCCACCGTTGAAATTCTCTTTGCCAGGGGACAATGCAGAGTCGTGGCTCCTAACTACTTATCTGGACAAAGACATTAGGATCTCTAGGGGAGACGGTGGAAGCGTCTTTGTGCTCATCAAAGAAGGAAGCCCTCTCTTGAACTCTTGAACAATCGCCATTATCTACATCTCTCTCTCTCTCTCTCTCTCTCTTTTATGCTAAGTTACACAATCAGTGTTCACTCAGTAGTGTTGTTTGTTATAGTCGATCGTTATTATTAACTCGGAAACGAAGAAATAACGTTGTAACTGCAATGTAGCTACTAGCTTCTCTGCCATTTGCCTCACAGGCCCGTGACATGTGTTTATTTGGGTTACCACAAACGCAAATTTTTCAAAATCCCTTGCTCTTTCGGTGTCTTTTGTTTTAAAAGTATTCACAATGGTTTCGAAATTAGATCATCACTGTGGTATTAATGATTTTTTAATCTGAAAATTTGTGATTTCGGAGGAATTACTCTTTTAAATTAAGCATTCAAAGAGAAGGTTTCAAAAAAGAAAGGTCGTTGAAAAGAAAAAGTAATCTCATCCATCAGATTCAGGTTAGCGTCTCAAGTTAGCTTAAACAAAAAATATAAGATAAGCAAATAAATATCCTAGAACCGTCCACGTGTCCCAGCTTTTGTCTGAACCGAACCGCCTTCGCATATCCCCATTAAAGGGGAGACCCTCGATTTCGATTTCAATCTCAATCTCATTCCAACATCCGCGGAAAAAAAGTTACTCTGAAAACCCTAATTCGACGATGATGCTCAGGCAAGCTGCGAAGAAGGCTCTAGGGATTACATCCCGCCAATCCACGCCGTGGTCTGTTGGTGTCTTCCGATCCTACCACGAGAACGTCATCGACCATTACGATAACCCCCGCAACGTAGGTTCTTTCGATAAGAACGATCCCAACGTCGGTACGGGGCTCGTCGGAGCTCCAGCTTGCGGTGATGTGATGAAGCTACAGATCAAGGTCGATGAGAAGACCGGTGAGATCATCGACGCTCGCTTCAAGACCTTTGGTTGTGGCTCCGCTATCGCCTCTTCATCCGTCGGTATGTTTCACCTTCTAATTTTTAGCTTCGATTTGGAATTATCTGGTGAAGGTTTTCGTGTTTTCGTTCTGTGAGGTACGAATTCCAATTAGGGGATTTTTTTCCCTCAAATTGAGAATTAGGTTTCGAATTGATCAGTTTCTGTGGCGGCGGTGCTCCAATTTTGGGGGTTGGTGCTCTAATTACCAATTTACGCCATGATTAGGAGCTGAGACGTTAGTCGCTCTTCTTGTGAATTGAAGCGTGAATTAGTAATCATTTTTGATAGATTCTTGTGAAATATTTTCCCTTTTTTTTTTCAATTCGACTTCGTATTTTCCAATATCTGGCTTGTCGTCTATTTGGTTGAAACCTGAGCTATCCTCTCTCTCTGTCATTTCCGATTCAACTTTGAAGCTTACTGCTTAGTGCTTTCTGATTCTAGCGATCAGTTTTCTCTAATGTTGATTGGTGTATTGTTTTATCAGCCACTGAATGGGTGAAAGGCAAAGCTATGGAGGAAGTCCTAACCATCAAGAACACGTAAGTACCGTTTGCTCGTCTCTTACATTTTGTTTGATAATTTGGCATTTGTATGCATTTGCAGAACAGTGACATAGTTTGTTGCGAGTTGTCTATTTTTTTGGTTCACTCTTTTGATTGTTGACGTACCAGTTGCTGTATTTGGATGATTTGGATTTTGTTCTGAGTGACTCAGTCGCTGGACTTGGACTATTGGGTTTTTGATATTGGTTAATAGTAGTATGGTTCATTAAGTTTTCAGCCTATGCCAAAGTAAACTCATTTGACTTCTTTATTCCAGAAGAACTTGAGCATTGAAGACTTATGCCATGGAGTTTTCTCAGTAGCTGAAAGTCCTAATTTTGATATGTTTCTTCTTTGATTTATTGTTTTGGCAGTCAGATAGCGAAGCATCTATCTCTCCCACCAGTGAAGCTCCATTGCAGTATGTTGGCGGAGGACGCCATAAAGGCAGCAGTGAAAAACTACAAGGAGAAGCGTGATGCTGCAGCAGCAGTTGGAGAGACCGCACAGGCTTGATTCCTTCTGCTAATGTTTATACCATAATGTGGATATGATGGTGAAAACAGAGGAGGCGTAGAAGACGATGATACGTACAAGCTATTGTATGTCTCTAAAGGTTTCAGTCTAAGAAAAGTGTTTTGAATAAACTATGTTGACAAAAACATCTGATAAGAATGGTTTGCTTTTTTTTTTTTTTCCTACCCTTTAGTTTTTGCTGTGTTATGCATTGTTGTGTTGTATTCGTTTTGCTTTCTTTGGGAGATTTATTATATCTATTACAGACGAGTTTACAGTTTTCAGACTTTCAGTTTTCGTGTTTTCACATCTTCACATTATAATCTTATTCTCTGTTTAGAAGTATATATATAGAAGTAATTGTGTATGAGTCGAACTATTAATCAAGGTTAATATTGAACCAACATCTTTATTCGATCTTATCATCAGGTGATATTATAATGGAGCCCGAATTAGCTTAAGTATCAAACTCTTTCAGATTGGAGTTACCTATAGCTTGGCTCTTACGTTAAGTTGCAACACATACACAAAAGTTATTGACGCCATTTCTATCTTTCGGAATTATCACTTGCTGTCTTGATTTTCAGCATCATTACCACCATCATAAGAGCAGCAATAACAAAACGGTAAAAAAAAAAACCCACTTCCCCAAGGCACGCAACATGATAATAATCGAGCTCCATGCAACTCTTCTTGCAATCGTCAATGGTGGTGACACAAGGACCGCTTATGAAGTACAATTTAGTGAGATCACACTCCCCGGCCTCCACTACCGTACTCCAACCGGCCCATACAAAAACACACACATTTTCAAACATTTCTATTGTATCTCTATTAGAGCCCAAGACATACTGAGTAAAACCAAATATGCTAATAAACTTACTTCTCATTGACTCGATTGGTTTACTTCTAGAATCAATATAATCATTACTTAAATAGTTTAGTTTACAGTTTGTAAATCGAGATTCAGTTCCCTGTCTGCAAACTGTCCCTTTTTACATATGGACTACAAACCAATATAAAATATAATATAAAAATCGAAATGGATGGGACGTTCTTTTTTTTTGTTATAGGAAAAAGAAAAAGTAATCCAACTTTATCTGAAACTTGTTTCAACACAAAACAAACAGAAGTAAAAGCAGGGCAGGGTTCAACAAAGTAGAAGGGAAGGACTCAAAACATATATGTGAGATGATATCATGAGCATGCAGAACCCACACACACACACAAGGTGATGTCGTTGATGGTTCTGAAAATTCAAATCTTCAAGAGATTTGGATCAAGATGATGAAATTATATGTTACTTTCGTTGCCTATTCGCATATTTCGTTACTTTTTAAACATTTAGTCAATATCATATATAGCTCAGTTATCATATATAACGTCGTGGGCACACAAACATAGATGTGAAATGATATCATAAACATGCCAACACCCACACACAAAGTACAGTCGTTTGTGTCTTTTGTAATCAGTCATATGCCTTCTGTTTCAGCGCGGCTGCGTTCTCTAACGCAGCAGAAACATTCCGGTGGAACAGGTAGTGCTGACCTCGCAGGACGACATTGGCCATCGTAATACTCGTATTTCTCGTCCTTGACCTTCAGGCAACTCTCCCTGCAATAGGCATCGGGATCCGAGACAAAGGGCCAGAACCAACACATACTGTATGGTTTGTCACACGTTTCCCCCTCCACTTCTTTGCAATCCATACAAAGAGACATTTTATATACTTGACTACAATGTATTTAACTAGATCTTGGGAAAAAATATTTTGAATTTTACGTACCGGTAGGAGATAGGAGGAGAATGGAGAGACAAACCACAAGTGTAGAAACAACAACTGTGCTCAACCTTAAGCTCCCCATATGTTGCCGTCTTTCTCTCTTTCTGATTTGTTTAGCACAAATGTTTTTGGTTTATGGAACTAGAGGTAGAGATCGAGGGGAGTTGCATTATTTTATTTTACATTTACTTTTCATTAGCTACTTGGCCTGTATTAAAATTTAACATCTAATTAAGACTCTCAAAGACGTGCCCTATTGTTCTAATTTCAAGACACAAATCAAACATTAGTTATCCTCATCTCCAATAATAACTTTCAAAAACATGAAATATTCTCCCTACATGCATGTCCATAACATCATTGAATATCATATATGTAACGAGACGGCTCAATATAATATATTTTAACGACTACCGCAGCAACAACATCCGTGCTCAACCTTAAGCTCCCATTGCTCTTTCTTTCTAGTTTGATACTTTCTTTCTCCATTTGTGTTTTATTTAGCCAAAAGGAGGTTTTAACTTTCTTTCTCCGTGCTCAACCTTAAGCTCCCATTGCTCTTTCTTTCTAACAGTGGAGGTTCTCTAGTTTGATACTTTCTTTCTCCATTTCTCAACAACATCCGTGCTCAACTTTAACCACCTTACTTTATTTTATTTACATTTACTCGGAACGTTTTTAAATTTAATTTTAATCTCCATTTAATTAGACTATCCACGTGATTCAAGCTCTCGCCTATTGAGTTATAATTTCTTGACACAAATCAAGCATTAGTAATTTCATCACCATTCTAATTTCTTGACACAAATCAAGCAATAGTCACCTTTTCTTGTAGTGTATATAATCACATGATAATAATCACCAGTTAACTTGTTTACGTTATTATACTCCATTCCAAAACTTAAATATTCCAATTTCCAACATGAACTCGCCACATCATCAGGTTCTTTGACCATCAAACAAATTTTATTAAAGGATTGTTGATCAAATGAGGCTTCTTTCTTTCCGCATCAAGCCAAGGTCCATAATTTAATGAATTCCCATTGTCTATTCTCTGTTGAAGCATGCGTGATACTTATAACCCAGTAACCATCAAAATATAGATCAAGATACTAATAACCATCTAGTTATCAGAAGTTGAAGATACTAGATATAACTTCCATAAGAAAGGCAAATTTAAAGGCAGAGATTACATAAGGTTATGGACATAAGAAGGAAACAAAAATGCATATTTCGTGCGATTTGGAGATTTAGAATGGTGTCTGAGAATGTGTTTACCTTACAGGGATGTCAATTTGATGATGAATTGGAATTCATTTAGCATTTTGCTTTAGTAACACATGATCGTTGAATATTTTTTATTTAGTTTGTGAGAGAGAACTTTAGTTTTGATGTACATGATAATCATTTTTTGCTTCAATAAGGTTTTTATTGTTATGTTTTTAGTTTCGCTAGCTTAATACATGCCCATTTGCATCCATAATGTTTTCTTACAGTAAAAATGTAGAAGTAGTGAAGGCTGTTGGTGTAGAGGTAATCAAGGCTGGGGAGTCTGGATAGGGTCGTTGGTGAAGAAATAATGAGCAAAGGTAAGTGGAAGCGGGGGAGGAGGATCGTTGGGGTTGAGAGGAGGTGGAATCCTCCGGAAGATCTGCCGCCTCAGAAAGAAGTCATGACCAACGGCGAAAACCGGGATTTTACAATCAGGTTCGGTTTGGTTCGATATTCATCTTCAATAATCAAAAATTCATCAATTGGTTCATTTGAGAATTTGAATTTTTGGTTTGTCTTGTCCAGTGACAGTGATGAGAATTTGAACTTTGCTTACTTAAAACAATTTTTTATTCATTTGATGTGTCACACATCTAGTTAGAATTTTTCACTAGAAACACTACATGATGGGATAAAAATTTTTTACCATAGGAATTAAATGACTACAATGATGATTTTATGCAGTTGATGATGGTACTATCCACATAAATAACTACAACAACCAACATAACATATGATGTGATGATATCTTCTACATTCATTGTGTAGATAACAATCGTTTTCTGTGAATATGTCTGGTGTCCATAGACCAACTTGGAGACAATCAATAGGAGATAAACATAGATCTGAACAAAGTTAAACCTAAGAAATGTAGACTTACAGATGATGAGAGAGGTTGTCCAGTGATTGTTTTAATGCAACAAGCCGCAAGATGACAAGCTTCTTCACAGTAATCAGAGAAGACTGCGGCGACTTTTATCTCCTGTATTAAAAAAATTTCATACCAACAAATGAATGAAATACCAAAATCTTTATGTGCTCTCTGTATGTATCTAAAAATGCTAAAGGATGTTATTGAACGTGATCATCAACATACAACAGTTGGCAACCAGCTAGGATATGCTGCGATGCCCGCATTTGGAGCAATCCTGCACAGATCAACCAGATTGTATATAGCATTTGAGAACACTATAGTAGATAACTGTTTCGATCCTAGACGAGTAGAAACTTTTACCTTTGCTAAGTCACTATAACGATCATGGTAAAACCCTCTACCCTCTATAGAGCTGTAACAACACAGCTGAAGACACAGCTGATGCGTTACCGGGATTGGGAATTTTGTTTGGATATTTACATTCACAATCTTTTTCCATGCAAAGAGAGATCTTCTCTCCATCCCTGTTCACAGAGGCAAACAAATAGAGAATGATCCAGCTACAATGTTACCGTTAAAACAGCTTAATTAAAGATATTTTGTGAAAGTGTTGAACAAACGAAAACTTATCTTGTGATTTACTTACAAAAAGTTTTATATACTAAACACACAAAATAGATGGTGGAGAATGTAGAATACAGGACTCACATATGTTCCGGAACGTCAGGTCCAATCAGTTTAAAGCTAATGAGCAGAGAAGGGAAGAGCGCTTGCAGCTCAGCAAAGACACCAAGTTGGCCAAGCTCTCTCTGAGGCCCTTGAGAATCTCAAACTATCAGCAAATCATTCATCAGAATTTACAATCATAGTGGTTATGATGCATCTTCTATAATCACTTATAACCATATGCAGCTAAATTAAGGAAATGGAGGCTATTCACAAGAATAGCAATACAATTCCTAAGAAAGATATAAGAGTTACAGAGCGATACATACCAAGATAATGTATACGAAGTTCATTACTTATTTGCGGAGTCAAATTCCCCATCCCAATGGTTTGAATAGCATGATATATCGCAAGTGGCTGAAATAACAAGAAAACTCTATGAGTCAATAAACAGAAAAGCCACATATCATGATACTAGAATCATAGCAAGGTATTGAACTGTTGATAGATTATATGATAAAGAATTTTGGTTTATAACATTTACATGTTCTTCATAACTTGAGTTGGTATATATTGCACCAATGTACTCTTTTTCTTCCTTTTCTTTTTCTTTTTTGCTTATCAGAGAAGAAGTGAAAGAATACAGAAATATATCTCTTTAGCGGAAATCTGAGATCTCAATATCGAAAGCAATAACCGTTTTAGAAGTTAGGCTATAGCTCTGATACCATGTCAAGAAACTTTAGTAGTGTAAAAGGGTTTTCTTATTGAATATGGTGTGAAGGCAATGCCTTATATACAAAGTAATTAGAGTACATCTCTTAAACCTAAATCTAGTTTATACACAAAGAGATAACATGTACGGGGCCCAATAGACCCAATAATAAGAACTTGAGCCACACCACAGAGACTCACACCTATGGCTATTGTTTTAAACTTATACAACCTCGTCCAACAGTGTTTAAAAAAAAAAAAAAAAAAAAATACAACCTCTTCCAACCATCTGCTCATTAGCTCTGACTGAAGCATGTTAGTGAATATTATTTCTATTAAAAGAGATATATATTATTTTTCTCCTTCGGCGTATTTTTTTTTTCAAATGGTGATGGAAAGTTGGAAATAATTTGTTTGAAAAGTATACGCCATATCCTGAAACTGTTAAAAGGTCTTTTGGGGTGAATTAAATATATCAAGAAATTAAAGGATCGGATATCAAACTTTCTCGCTTATTC
Source organism: Noccaea bulbosa (assembly GCA_900406535.1). Lineage (NCBI taxonomy): Eukaryota > Viridiplantae > Streptophyta > Magnoliopsida > Brassicales > Brassicaceae > Noccaea > Noccaea bulbosa. The sequence goes on along the minus strand of OVBJ01001004.1, from coordinate 12,362 downwards.
TCTGTTCCTCTTTCTCTCATCTTGGCGCTTTTGAAAAATAGAAACCCGCCACTGAACGTCCGGCTTCCACGTGTCCCTCTCCGACGCTCTGTTTCCTATCGTTGGAAACTTCAACGTGACTGCTTTTAGGTGAATTCATCAAGCCTATCCTCAGGTTAGGGTTTATGTACGCGGATGGACTTCCAAATATATAGTATTGGGGATGTTATTTAATTAGGGATCACTCAATTCCAATATTAAAATCCACTATCACGTGTCTCTAAACCAGTCGTGTAAAACTTCTTGCCAATGGCTGTTACACTTTGTTACTTAACATTGCTCAGACAAATCTTGGTTCTGCACAATTTGCTCACAGATTCAAAGACTTGGTAAGTTGTTAGTTTGAGCATTTTGAGGTATGTTTTTGAGTGAAATTTCCACTGAATTGAGTCTTGATCAATAGAATGTTAAACTTGGCAGGTTTCATGGATGATTGTAAAAGCAAAGCAACTTGGTACGCAGTTAGGAATCGTGGTGAAGGAGCAAAGTAGGCATTGTGATTATTACTTATGGGATCTTAAAAGACATTTCTCCAATAACAGAGCACAAACAGGTCGGTTACAATATCTTTGGCACTTTGCCCTTGTCTTTTTATCTTAAAAGCTAACCATGTGATTGCCTCAAAAGCCAAATTAAGAATATATGATCAATCTAGATGAATACTATACCGAAGATGACTACTCGAATGTGGAAATATATCGCCTTTTTCGCCTAATAAACTGGTCCCCGGCTGGTATCTAATTCCTTTTAATCTCATATCTTCTGCTTCATATACCCGCAAGTCAAATGTTTATAAGTACACACAACATTTTCTTTAAGTTTGTGGAAATGAAGAAGCATTTACAATGTTCTCTTGAATAAGATTCTCAATATAGAGTTTAAAGTTGCTTAACGAGAGAGATACATTGGGACCCTCAAAGAGTCTAAAGATCCACGTTTTTGCATGGATATGTGACTCAACCCATTACCTCTCTGTTTTGGGGGGGGCCCATCCATCTTATCTTTCATAACACATAAATCAATCAATTTTTATTTCCCTTATTTATTGTGACTGATCTCCAAAAATAAAAATTTTGTTCCCCACAAAAGCTTCTCTTCAATCTTAACAAGAGGACCACCACCACCACGTACGGTTTGCACCATACACACCACATACTCCCTCTTCATTGCAATAATTCTATCATCCACCAAAACCTCTCTCTTTCTCATATGCCTAGTTAAAAAAAAGGAAATATAAATTTGTTTTTTGTTCAGGAAATATATATATAATGGAGCACAAGTATGGAGCAGCTTCTCATCACTACAACTTATCCTCAGACATGAAGCAGCAGCGGCGTCTTCATCAGCAGCATCAAGGAAAACGGAGAGATGAAGAGTATGATGCTTCTTCTCTCAGCTTGAACAAGCTTTCAAAGCTTATTCTTCCTCCACTTGGTGTTGCAAGCTACAACCAGAATAACTTCATTTCCAGTGGATGGATCATCTCACCCATGGATTCAAGATACAGGTACAATCCATATTCCTCTTATTGATATCTCTGTGAAACAATGAAGCAACATGTTTTACAAAAAAAAAAAATAATAAATAAATAACAATGAAGCAACATAGGGTACCTGAAAAAACCACTCTTTATATCTCTTTTGTGTGGCACACGAAATCTACTTAATGGTAGTTGAACGATGCTCTGTTCAGAGACATAAAACTAAAGTATATATACTTGAATTAGTGATATTGCATTAAGTAGGATATGTCTTGTTTTATCTTGTATATCTTCAAAGGTAACGTAAACAAGTTAAGTGGTGATTATTAGGTGTGGTTGATTTCAGGTGGTGGGAATCATTTATGGTGCTTTTGGTTGCATACTCTGCGTGGGTTTACCCCTTTGAAGTCGCATTTCTATATTCCAAACCAAAGAGAAATCTTTGCATCGCTGACAACATCGTAGACTTGTTCTTCGCTGTTGACATTATCTTGACGTTTTTCGTTGCTTACATAGACCAAAGAACACATCTTCTTGTCCGTGAACCCAAACAGATTGCAGTGAGGTCAGTATTTCGCTGTTTATATATTTTTTTTAAAGAGAAAGACGACAAGATTTAGGTGACACTTGTGCCCACACCATGTGATCCTTTTTTTTTTTTTTTTTTTTTTTTTTCCATCAACAGTTAGATAAATTTCTGATTATGGAAAGAACAGAAAGATTCCATTTATAATACTCGGTGAACAGAAAGCTTTTTATAGTAAATGTGTTGGTTTCTTGCTAAAAATGCTATTTTAATATCTCATCAAAAGGTACCTTTCTACATGGTTCTTGATGGATGTTGCATCAACTATACCATTTGATGCAATCGGATACTTAATCACCGGAACAGACAAGTTGAATCTCACTTGTAATATCTTGGGACTGCTCAGATTTTGGCGTCTCCGACGAGTCAAAAACCTCTTCACAAGGTACTCAAGTTTTACTTCTTCTTGATGATCCATGATGATGAGTCCATGTCATGTCTCTGTTCTCTCACTTTCGTGTTGTTTCAGACTCGAGAAGGACATAAGGTTCTGCTATTTCTGGATTCGTTGCATTCGACTTCTATGTGTGAGTAAAGATGCTTATAAGTTAAAAAAAAAAAAAAAAAATCATATCATCTAGATATTGAAGTTGAAGAACATGATGAGATTTGAGTGTTTTGTTACAGGTGACATTGTTTCTGGTGCATTGTGCTGGATGCATTTATTACCTTCTTGCAGACAGATATCCACATGGAAAGACATGGATTGATGCGATTCCTAGTATGAGACACGAAAGTCTTTCCATCAAATACATAGCAGCTATTTATTGGTCTATCACAACAATGACAACTGTGGGATATGGAGATCTCCATGCAAGCAACACTATTGAGATGGTGTTCATTACAGTCTACATGTTGTTCAATCTTGGCCTCACTGCTTATCTTATTGGTAACATGACTAATTTAGTCGTGGAAGGGACTCGTCGTACCATGGAATTTGTGAGTCTCTTCAAGCTCTCGTCACTCTTTTGGTTACACAAAAGTATTTTACTTTTCTCTTTGTATTGTTTTCTTAGAGAAGTTCTTCTTCTTGTTGTTGTTGTTGTGCAGAGGAATAGTATTCAAGCAGCGTCAAACTTTGTTAACAGAAACAGATTGCCTCCTAGATTGAAAGACCAGATATTGGCTTACATGTGTTTGAGGTTTAAAGCAGAGAGCTTGAACCAGCAACATGTTATTGATCAGCTCCCAAAATCCATCCACAAGAGCATTTGTCAACATCTTTTTCTTCCATCTGTTGAAAAAGTGTACCTCTTCAAAGGCATCTCAAGAGAGATTCTTCTTCTCCTGGTGAGTCATAACAAAACCAAACCCATTAGGATTGGTAAGTCATTGATTAGCTCTCTAAACATATGTTTTGTTTTTTAATTTGTTGAAATGTGTTTTGGTGAATAGGTTTCGAAAATGAAGGCTGAGTATATACCACCAAGAGAGGATGTCATTATGCAGAACGAAGCGCCGGATGATGTTTACATAATCGTATCAGGAGAAGTTGAGATCATCGACTCAGAGATGGAGAGAGATAGCGTGCTAGGCACTCTACGTTGTGGAGACATATTTGGAGAAGTTGGAGCACTCTGTTGCAGACCTCAAAGCTACACGTTTCAAACTAAGTCTCTTTCACAGCTTCTTCGGCTCAAAACATCTTTCCTTATTGAGGCAATGCATGTTAAACAGCAAGACAATGCTACGATGCTCAAGAACTTCTTGCAGCATCACACAAAGCTGAGTGATATAGACGTCGGTGATCTAAGGGAACAACAAAATGGCGATAACAACGGCGCTGTTCCTCCGAACATTGCCTCGAGTCTTATCACTGTTGTGTCCACAGGCAATGCAGCTCTTCTTGATGAGCTTCTTAAGGCTAAGTTAAACCCTGACGTTACAGATTCCAAAGGCAAAACTCCATTGGTAACGTTTTGCTTTCACTAACAAACCCTTACTCATCATCATCATCATAGTCATTAATTCGTCGTCTTACGTTCCTGTTTCAGCATATAGCAGCTTCAAGAGGATATGAAGATTGTGTTTTAGTACTTCTTAAGCACGGATGCAACATTCACATAAGAGGTAAACACATCATACTCAAGAAGTGTTACATATTCTGTTTTACATGAATGTTTTAAGCACACAATTTAAAAAAAAAAAAAAAAAAAAAAAAAAAAAAAATCTTGCAGATGTGAGTGGTAACACGGCTCTATGGGAAGCAATCTCATCGAAGCACCAAGAGATATTCAGAATCCTTTTTCATTTCGCAGCCATATCGGATCCACATATAGGTGGAGATCTTCTATGTGAAGCAGTGAGACAGAACAATATAGAAGTCATGAAGGATCTTCTGAAACAAGGGATCAATGTCGACAGAGAGGACCACCATGGCTTCACAGCTTTGCAGGTCGCTATGGCGGAGAATCAAACGGACATGGTGAATCTCCTAGCGATGAACGGTGCAGATGTAGTTGGTGTGAAGTTGACACCATTGGAGAAGTTAAAAGTTGTAGAAGAAGAAGAACGAGGGAGAGTGAGTATGTACAGAGGGCATCCATTGGATAGGAAAGAAAGAAGTTGCAGTGAAGCTGGGAAGCTTATTCTGCTTCCTACTTCGTTTGATGACCTCAAGAAAATTGCAGGTAAGCACACAAATTCGAAGTTACAACATTACACAGATTTGGTGAACCTGAGTATCGCACCGACCGGTTCAATTTACTGTTTGGGTTCTGATTGATATTGGTTTATTGTGCTGACCGGTTCAGTTAGTGTTCTTTTTTCCTTTGATAACATTCTAACATTGTTTTGTTTGTGTGCATAAAAACAGGAGAAAAGTTTGGGTTTGATGGAAGTGAGACGACGGTGACAAATGAAGATGGAGCTGAGATTGACAGTATTGAAGTGATTAGAGATAATGACAAGCTATACTTTGTGGAAAATAAAATTATTTAGAAAACGAATGAACGTATTGAGGTAAGATCTAGCAAAAAAAAAAAAAAATGAAATCGAGGTTAAAAAAACAATGTAATTGCTGAGTCCATTTGAGTGGGATGTCAAAAAAAAAAAAAAAATTTGCTGAAGAAGTGTAAGAAAAAATAAAGGAGACAAAATAATCTGGTATGGTAAACAAATCCTTATAAAAAAATTTAGTTGACAAATAAACTCCAGTAGTAATAACTATACCAACTATAAGTTTACCCACCCCAAAAAAAAAAAAACATCAAATTGAGTTCAAAATTTATTATAGACCTAACTTACTGTACCAAACTACCAAGCCATCTTTTCAACAAGGTTTAGTTTCTTTATATATATGAAAATGTGACGTGACTGTGTCGTAGTATCAGTATCACATGCTAGCTACGGTTCGAATTTAGTTGAATTATTGAGTTTTATTTATTACGGAACATAATCTTTTTGAGGTTGTACACGTTGTTTTGTTTGGAAGAGTGGAAAATTTTATTCTTTGGTATTATGGAATAGTCGTTGAACTAGAGAGAATGATCACGTGATCATCGCGTGAATTTATGATACTTCTTTGTCAATGGAGCCACAAAATGATGCGACTTTTTGTACCACTTGAAGGTTGGACACACTCCAAACCATACCTTACATTTCTAGTAATTCAGCTTCGATTTATTCCACATTGTATGTAATACATAACAAGTAAACATAATTAGATTAATGTCCCCAAGGAAGGGCTAAGACTTTTCTTAATCTTGCAAAACGAGCGAAGGTGGAATGAAAAATATACGATGAACATTACATAAATATTTATATCCAAATGGAGTGACAAGAGAATTATTGCTAATTTGAAAGTAATCAACGAATAAAAATTGAGCTGGTTTTTTTCCTGAATTGAACATATATAAAGTATAGTTCAGATGAATGATAAGTTATAATAACGGCCAATAACATAGAACCAAAATAACATTCAATACATATCTTTAGATTTGTGATTAGTTTGAAAATTACAGGTCGTTGACAATACAATTCAACAAGAGTCCATGAACATCTGTCTTAAGGACCTACTAAGAAAAGGCGCTCTGTTTATTATAACTATGTGCATGGCCCGTCGATTACCCAATTTTTATATCGTTTGTTTAACATTGGTCAACTATCCAAATAAGATTACAAATATAAAATTATCATTTGGAGCTTTAATTAACTTGCGCTATATTTAATTTTATTGCTCGTAAAAGTCGTAACATGGGGGCAGTGTACGGATGTGGAAATGGGAAAACCTCAGATACCAAATCTATGTAACGCCGAAGTTGCGTGCAGAGAAGAGAGGGAGAGTTTGGAGGGTATTTATGACTTTTGTTAATCGAGAAACCCCACCCTCATTAAATGAATGTGAGATAATGTTATCCGTCACATGGCCTTACATTATCTATGTCTGTTTCCACTTTCCAGATCATAAACGAACCAACAAAATCTCTTTGCTATATTTTATTATTTCAAATCTTTTGATGAATTATGTTTTTAATATATACAGTATATAAAAATTAGCTTCAGCACTGGTTTTCTGAGTTTATGAAATATTTTGTTATTCTGTCATTTTTTCCAAATATATTTCAAAATAAAATAATCCGTTAAAGTAGTTAAATTCACAGCCACTGGTGTACCCGTAATACTCCAGTGCAAAAAGCGTTTAATACGTGTGGGTGCCACTGAATTACGTCCACGATTATTTGTTTCCTTCTATTAATGGGCCTCGTTTTGGCTCTTCTTTTGTCTGCCTTTTATCGCTAATTTTGTTTGAAGTACTAAATATATACTTTTGGGACTTTCTATTAATTAATTCATATATTGGTGTCGTAAACATGAGAAAACTTGGGAAGATTGACAAAGGAAAAGAAAGAAATAAAAAAGAGAATTTGGCAAGACAAAAGAACATAACAGAACAAAAGAATAAAACTATTCGAAAATTAAAAGAAAATACTAACATAATATATATATATAACAAAATTACTCGTCAAACTTATTCTAAAAACTGGTGGAGAACAAACACGATTTCAAAAAATCTTGACACTGTTTATACAATTTATCATGTTTGATCATTTCGTTTTAGAAGACATTTACGCCATCAAATCATCATTAAATTTTCTTGATAAAATCACGTAATGACATAATATACCTTTTTTTTTTTTTAATAAAGCATAATATGCCTGTTTCGTAAATCATTTACCAATTTATCGCATTATTTTGGAAAGAACCGAGTGAACTTTGATAGTCTGCGTACAATCGGTGACTTGTTGTGGTTGTGTATCTATAATTGAAGGAAACCTACTTCAGTACTTTTTATGTTAATTAACCCCCAAGTATTTGCTATTTTATTTTCCATGAAATGCGGTCGAGGAATGTGGTATGTTCCTCAAATTATTTTAGTCAAATTAAAGTAATGATTGAAAATCACATGATGGATAAATAATTAAAACTTTGAAAATTTGAAACATGATATCACCAACATCACAATGACATCATTTTTGATCAAAAAGCAAAAAAGGTTGTATTGTAAGAGACCAACATGTATAGAGAAATTTACTTTTGGGTTCAGGGTAATGATAATTGCGGAAGATTAAACATGAAAAAGGGTCAACTTCGATTTACAAATTTTATTCTTGTAATCCATAAAGTTTAAACTTTGGGATCCCTTTAAACTTTCTTTTGCTATTTTCTTGGGAAACATTTATCAAGAAACGGAAAAATATCAAGTTCCGAGGGGTCCAGGAATAATTTTGAGTGGAATTAATATTCCCCATCTCAATTTTATTATGTCTTCCACCACATACACGTAATTGTTGTTTAAATAAACTGAAACAGATGTCAAAAAAAAAAAAAAACTGAAACAAAATATAAAGGAAAAAAAAAACAAGACGAAGGATATACTCCATCTGTTGTGAAATACTATGAAATTATGCACACTTATTAGGAAATCATTTAATTTTTTTATTTTTTTCAAAATAAAACATGTTTTATCATCATTTACAAAAAAATTCAACCAACAAAAATTTATTATGCGGAATTTAAACAGTTAAAACAACAAAATACAATTAATTTTGGCTTTAAAATGTGTAAAAACCATTTATTTATAAACAAATTTTTGTTTATAAAAAGTCATTTATTTCATAATAGAGGGAGTAGTATTTTTGTATTAGAAGAGTGTAATAAAGGAAACAAAAATAACACTATTCGTTTCCAAAACTTCTTCCCTCTTTATAACTTTTCAGAAAACCAATATTAGATTAATTTTGCTAGAATAATGTCTTTATCGTGAGTTGGTTTTTGATAGAGAATTTGGCGATTTACGTATTGAGACTTATAATCTGGTTAGCTTGTCCCTTGAACATAGAAGTGAATATATATGGTTATAATCAAGTTTGGTGAGGAGAGTTAAATGAGTTGGGTCGTATATATATATAATTCATAGATGGAAAGGAAAGGAGACATAAAGCTTCAGAGGTGTCGAGGATTTATTACTAGTTGTACATTTATCAGCAAGTAAAATAATGTCTTTGAAAGGAAAAAACTTATAGGAAAAAGGACAAATGTGTATATTGATTTCGTTACCATCACTGTGAGATTATTTACACAAACAGTCCATTCATGTGATATTACAAAGACTCCAAAGCTGTTAGTTATATTTTCTTTTTCNTTTTTTTTTTTTTTTTTTTTTTTTTTTTTTTTTTTCTTTTTTTTTTTTTTTACGCTGTTAGTTAGATTTGTTGGTATAAAAGTAAGATTTTGTTATAAAATTTCTCATGTTAAGTAAAACTGTAAAAGGAATAGGTCTACGAAAATCTTGCATTCATTATTTTACGTTCAGTGTTTTTATTCATTCTAATATAAAATTGAGGTGATCGAGTAGAGATATTTCCCAATTATAAATCCCATCATTTTCAGAATTATAAATAACAAAACAAGAGAGAAATCGAGAAGAAAATAAAAACTAATTATTTTGGTGCATAAATTTCCGTCATTTATGTACTCTGCATATATTGTCACATTGCAGCTGCACATCTTTCTCTCTCTCTCTACTGATTCATTAATTTATTATCTTCAACCTTCCAAGGTTCCAAATCCTCTCTCTGCAACATGGATAGTCCGACGAGCATTCGCAGTAAACCACCACCGGAGACTCTTTCTACGTGTGGTAGTCAACGACGGAGGAGCAGCTGCGACTCAAACTCGCCGGAATTCGAGTTCTGGCGTCTCACAAACTCTTCATTTCCTCAGCCCGATGCAGATCTTCTATCCGCCGACGAGCTTTTCCACGACGGAGTTCTTCTCCCGCTTCACCTTCTCTCCATAAAATCCGAGCCTCAATCCGACCCGAATGCCTCGGAATGCGACCCGGATCCATCTCCTTCGCCCGTCACTTTGATTACAGAGCAAAAAACCGAACCCGAACCCGGATTAGGATCCGAGTTGACCCGGGAAACGACGGTTTCGAAGCGGTGGAGAGATATCTTCAAGAAGAGCGAAAATAAACCGGCCGGGAAGAAAGAGAAGGTGAAAGAGAAAAAGAAAGAGAAGAAGATGGGTCCGGGTCCGGGCTCGGGTTCGGGAGCGGAGCTAAATATCAACATTTGGCCGTTTTCGAGAAGCAGATCCGCGGGGAACAACGTGACCCGACCTAGAATGTCGTTCGGAGCTCCGACGACCCGGAAAGTAAGCAGCGCGCCCTGCTCAAGAAGCAACTCCACCGGAGAATCCAAATCGAGGAAGTTTCCGAGCAGTCCAGGTCGTAACGGTGTTCATCTTGGTCGGAGCAGTCCAGTCTGGCAAGTCCGGCGTGGAGCTCCTCCGACCGGGAAAACGGCGTCCGAGCCGACTGGTCGGGCTGTGGGGAAAAGGGAAGTTCCCGAGGCACGTAGGGGTAAAACGGTCATTGAGGGCAATAAAGCAAAAGTATTGAACTTGAACGTGCCTATGTGCATCGGTTATCGGAGCCGGTTAAGCTGCAGGAACGACGAGAGTGGAAACAGTAACAACATTGGGAATGACAATAATATTAACACTAATGTCAATAATCCTAATGGTTTATTTGGCTTTCGTAATCTTTTCATTAAAAAAGTTCATTGACTTTTTGTTTTGTATTATAGTAGTAGTAATCTTTTGGAAGTGTTAATTTGTCAAACCCTCTTAATAGTCTCGAGGGTCCATTATTTTCATTTCTAATTTTCTACTTTTCTATCATGTTAGTACTTACGATGTGTGGATTTGGGCAGATTTTCGTGTTTGCTTGTATCATGTGAATTAAGAAATGCTTTTTTTATATTAGTACTTAATGTAACTACTTTTCTCCATTTGTTATGGGTTAGTTGATGGAGTATAGTTTTGTATCTGTTACAAAACTACTATTTTACTAGAACTAATAATCTTTGCTAAAACGAAAAATGAAAACAGATTATAAATTTATGATGAGGCCAACTGTAATTGTAGTTTACTTCAGAATTTTAGTTTAATTTTAGGCCCGTCGTGTGTTAAAAAGACCCATGAGTAAACAAAGTAACTTGAATTGTTGTCGATGTTGATGGCTCTCTCATCGGGTGGACAAGATTGGTCTCAACTCTCAACAGGATCCAACCAAAAAAAGTTATGTTAACTTGAAATTTATTTTTATTGTTTGTTTGTTCCTAGTCTCTAACTAACAGTATTAATCAAGCTATCGGAATGAATATCATGACAGAGTCAGTGGATTGCAAGAAAAAGATACTCTTTATGAAACTGAAAATTTTCTCAGACAACCATATAGATCTTGTATTGGGTGCTTAATAATGTTTGGACAACAAATAAAAAGAGGAGGAACACGACATTTAGTTATCGTACAATAATCAGTACTACCTACACATAGACATCAATTGAAATTTGATGTTAAAAAGCTAACTTTGAAAAGAGCTTTTCTTTATCCTATAAACTGTTAGATTCGACAACAAAAACTCGCTTAAGCATATCGTCTTGTACACATTTGAGTTAGATTTGTAATTATAACCTTTGTGTATACAAAAAAACTAGCACGTCATCATAATTGATTAGAGTAAAACATATGTACTGATTAAAACCCAAAAAAGAAACACATTGAAGAGAAAAACATTTGTGTTGAGATCAAGATAATGTTTGCGTAAAACTTGGTAAGAACCATTGAGCTCTAGAGGACTGAACTGAAGAACTATCAAATTTGTGCACCGGCTCCGTCTTCTGTGTCTTGAGATTAAAGAGCAAGATTTCGTTTGTGTTTTCATTACTACAGCTAAAATAGATGGAATCTCTAATAAATCCATCAGTGTCATTGGCGAGCACAGTGATGCCTTGATCAAAAAGCAACGTCTCGTCTCCTATAGAATTAACCACTTCTTGTTTCTTGAGTAATCCTGATGAATCAATTTTGAAAACCCTGAAGGACCAGGTCCTAGAGCTCATTCTCCAGATTTTTTCAACCTTGAGGACTTGTCCTGTTACCGTGACTACAAGTTTTGTGCCAACAACGCGTGGTTGAGTCAACTGAAATTAACCCTTCCCTAATAACAACACACTTAAAGGTATGTTGTGGAATCGCTCTAGAAAAATCGAAGATTTCGAAACAAGAAGAAGAGCTTAACAAGTAAAGCTTGTGATCCTTGTAAAGCATGTCACGACAATCTGAAGTTTCGGGGATTTGCTTCCACGAGGTGTCTCCTTTCCTGGAATAAAATACACAACATCCTACAAGTCCCCATAGAACTATATAATCTTTGGTTTTCTCGTCAATCCAAAACACTGGGGATTTTATACTAATACCGTAGGACTTGTAAAGATTTCCGTTGGGACCTGTAACGTGAAACCTAAACCTATCGTATAAAATTCGCTCTATCTTTATCATTCCAAGCTGTGACTCCACAGGAGGTAGACTGATCCTCTCGTGGGTAAATATATTCACAATGTAGAGTTTGTAACGTGGATCTCGCATAAGAAACCAACTTCCATAGGTTGCCATACAAACACTCTTTGCAAATTCCAAACCTAGATCTTGCGTTCTGTAAAGTTTGTCTGTTTCCTCGGGATTGAACAACGTGCAAGAACTACTGTTGTAGTTGCTGTCTTCGGGGAAGAGAACCAGCCAAAAAATCTGACTATTTTTGGGCACGGATTGTCTCGAAGTGGAGTGCCAAAACCGACATACAGATTTAGCTCGTTGGAAATTAGGAAAACTGAGGCGTTTGAAAACCAAATCCAAGATAAAAAACCAAGGGCTATTGATACTGAAGTAACTCACAAACTGACACAAGG
>OVBJ01001003.1:0-36433 GCA_900406535.1 Noccaea bulbosa | reverse complement strand
TAATCTTTAGGGTTCTTCATCTAGATTGTGTTTAATGCTTATTCTAGCTTCGTGACCTAGAATCTGAACTTAAGACAATTGATAGATGCGAAAGTATTATCGATTTCCCGACATATCTTAGATGAGCAAAATTTCTATCTGCAAAGGAATTTGATTTAGAAATTTTGTGAGCAATTGAACCTGAGATTAATGCTTGTCTTTATTGATTGAATTTGCAAAGAAATTTGGAATTCTAGGATTTAGACATAGATATTCTTCGCAACGAAAGTTGGTCGAATTTACATTAGAATTCATGTTCAAGAACGGTACTTAATTATATCTTATTTATTTTACTCTGCAATTTGGATTCAATCTGCGAATTTCCCAAGGCCTAACCTTTGTCTCTCTTGAATTTAACCTCGTCAATCGATCACTCACTGCTTTTGTTTTCTTTTATTTGTTTTTATTTCATATTATTTCTCTTAGCTTGATTTGAATCTAGAAATTTATTATGCAACACTTGACGTTTGGAATTCGATACCCTATTTGCTACATTGATTTGTTGTACACTTGCAGTTAATTAATAGGGAAAACTTAGACCTATCACATAACTAGTAAATGAAGAATGCAACTGAGTTGAAGAATATGGCTGATTGTTTTAAAAATGTTACCAGATGTGAGGAATTGTGAATTGAGAGAAGTTAAGAACTGTAGATTTTATCACTAAAAATTGCTAGTATTTTAATATAATAATCATATTTCAAAATTATTTTAAAATACAATTATTAGTTTTTATTATAACTAAGTAAATGATTTAGTTGTATATATTTTTTTTTACAAAAATAAACTTTAAACAATATGTGCTCCGATCCAATCCAATCAGCTTCAAATATTCGAGTTTTTGGAGTGTCTAAAACTAAATCTCAATAAGAAAATTATGGATCCGAAAAAAAATAAATTAACTGATGTGGATCCAAGTAATAAAAATGTTCAAAAGAGCAATATTTTATTTTTCTGTTATACAAATAATTTGCTAGTATTTATTCTGCATTCAATAATATCTACCATTCATTTACTATTAAAATTTTCATTTAATTCATTCAAATTCTTGTATTCAGCAACATTCGGCCATTATCAAAAACATTTACCATTAAAACCTATAAACACGTACCTAACCTAGAGTCAAAAACATTTACCATTAAAAGGTATAAACACGTACCTAACCTGGAGTTGAACAATAAAACAACTATAAACATAGAGAGTCAATGCCCATGAGTAATGCATGTGCTCGGAGTTTTTTCTATTATTCAATCTGTGTTAGTATTTTTTATTCATGTCCATCAAGCATGCACATTGTGGATCAGGATGACCGTACAAAATTTCCCTCACACTCGATATTTAATATTTTCAAAATGGAATTATCTGTTTTAAACTCGCCCAAAAACAAAACAAAAAAATTATGTTTTAAACCAAATCAAAATGCCACGATGGATAGCTTATAAGGTATTTTCTTGAGTTATGTGGTTTACTTGGAAGGTTAGCACTTTAGCAGTGAAAAGCTATTTGCCTATTTCAAAGAATAGATCGTATTGATGTGTATTTATGGATATCTTATGATTCGTTAGTTGGAAAATCGCAAATCCAGATCAACAATGATTCGTATATGTGTAGGACCGCGAAAATCCAAATCGAAAAATACGAATAAAAATTTTATATTATAGATATATAATATTAATAAAATGATTGAAAAAGCTTTAAAGAAATAGACGAATATAGAGGCGAAATTTGATTTTTTCTTTAACTTAATAAATTTCCTGCAGTATGGTGGTTTGATAAGATTGAGAGTCCCAATATATAACTATGTGAGTGAGACTATAGTCGTGACACTCGAGTATAGAATCTGTGAACTATTATTCTACACTATACTTTCGAGACACTTACGTTTAGAGAAGAAGATTAGCTAGAGAAGAAGAAAAGAAATGTAGAAGATTTGCTAGAGATAAAATTTATGAGTGAATTATTAAATAAATAATGAGAGGAGGCAAAGTTTTTATTTATAGTAGAGAAGAAACTTAGTCTTCAAACTAAAAAGCTTTGACCGTCGTAGAAAAAAGAATATCGCTTAGATATTTTCCTGTTTTGAAACAGAAAGAAATATGAAGTTATTCTATACATTTTGACTTAATCTAAATTAATTTATATTTATCAATTATTTTCTACTTTCTCATTAATTTTATGAGCTCAAAACTCATTTCTTTTCACACTTGTTTTAAATTAACTCAGCCTGTAAGCTTGTTAAATTTAGGTTCCAACAATAGGTTGATCATCTCCATTTTGCAAGGTTAATTTCGTTTAGAAACAATGTATTTGGTTACTCTTTTTTTCTGATTCTCATATGGCTACAAAATTAATTTGGACTTTCAATATGGCCATCCACCTAATTCACCCTATATTTTTGTGTTGTTATTCGTTTAACCAAAAGCAACTCCACGGACACGACCAAAAAAAAGCAACTCCACGGTCACCGCCTCACCGGAATGTTTTTCCGTCTGACAAGTACACGTGGCTTCTTATCTTTCGAGTTTGTAACTCACTCGCTTTCACACGCGTGAGATAAGTACGCTTCCCAATCACGGTTAAAATGACGACACTCTATCACGGTCAAAACAAATTCTCCTGTCTGAAAATTGCCCAAAACGCAGTCGTTTTTCAGAAGTCTTAGTCCTCTACCACGAGGTCCACGAGCAAACGCTCTCACGTTGGCATTAGTATTAATCATATCTCTCTCCACACTGCAAAAATCTTAACACCGAAACCAAAGAGAAAAAAGACTAAAAATAAAATAATATAAAAATGTTCGTAGCATCATCATCTCCGGTGAGGACAAACTTCTACGGCGCCGGTCTAGTTAGATCTCCGGCGTTTCCCGTTCTTACACGGCGGCAAACACCCCGAGTCCCACTTTCCGGACAGGTCCGAGCTGTGATTTCCCGGGAAGAGAAGGCGGTGGATCAGGAAGATGGAAAAAGTGTAAACGGACCAGTTGTAAATAGTTCTCCTGCGTTTCCATGGCAGAGATCTAAGTATATGGGATCAAAGACGATTATGGCGGTTGTGAAGATCAGAAAGAAGATGAGAGAGAAGCTGAACGAGAGGTTTGAACACCAAGTAGAGCTTCTCCTGAAGGCGATCGGTCAAGGGATGTTGATTCAGCTTGTTAGTGAAGAAATCGATCCTGGTTCGTTTTCTACTTACTTATATTTATTTTTACCAATTTGTTTTTCCTTTTTTTTTGTTCTTTCTAGTACATCAGTTTAGTACTTTTTGGGCTAAAGAACAAAAGCCAAGCACTTAGATTGAGTTACAGTTTCCACTTTTGTTCGTTTCTGCGTTTCTTCGGATTTGTCTTTTTGTCTTCTCTCTTGATTTCTTGGATCTTTTTTGGATTTATTGGTCTTGGAGTTAGCTTTGATTCTTGCTACACTTTTTGTTTTGGATTTCTTTGTTTTGGTGCTAAACTCAAGATGACAGCTATTTAGTCGTGCATAATTAATGATTTGTCAATGGTAGAAGATTTGAGTTAGTTGTGATTAAATTAAGGTCCAAATCACCAATTTATACTTAGTCTCACCCTCCTTCGCTGTCATGACCAATTTGCCTGTCATTTCTGAAGATGTGGGATCACTAATCATGATTGCAAAACCGAATATTTCATCTTCCTGGCTAGATCTGAGATTATGCAATGTTTTCACCTTTTTCTTGTACAATTAATCCGTGTTTTTTTTTTTTTCTGTAGTATGCGTGGGGTTAATTTAGTAGTTCAAGACTATAAAGTTAGTGAGAGTCTTAAAAAATGTATAAAAAAGAGACTTGACTTTTCATGCCTTTCCTTCCTTGTTTTTTATGGGTTCTTAAATTCCACGTCTCCTAATGTTTTTTACTTCCACATTAAAAAAAGGATCTCAACAGCATTACGCATTTACCAACACATGTTTTTGTTTTTTCTTGTGTACTAGTGTCATTGTTGTTATTTTGTTACAAAATAAATAGTTTTTTTTTTTTTATTCTAACGATATTTTTTGTACATGTTTATTTTTCTTGCTTATAATTAGATCAATAAAAAGAACATTAAATACTATAGAGTTCTAATACTAAACATTTAACTCTTTTCTAAAAATTTGTCAAAACGACACTTAATATGTTACATGTTCTGATTTGATATGCATATCTGAGTAGCTTCTTGTTTTATTTTTTTTACAGAAACTGGCTCAGGCAAGAAGAGTTTTGAAACTCCGGTGCTCGGACTCCCGAAGACTCGGAACGATCCAAGATACCTTGAGTTCACTGCCAACTTCACTGTTCCGACTAGCTTTGGTAAACCTGGTGCCATTCTTGTCACCAATCTCCTTTCCACAGAGATTTGTTTGTCAGAGATTCTCATCCGTGATGGCAACGACACCATTCTCTTCCCTGGAGACACTTGGATCCACTCCAGAAATGATAACCCTGAAAGCAGGATCATCTTCAGAAACCAAGTAAAGATCAATCTTCTTTCTTCTTCTTCTTTTATCATTAAGGTTTCTTGAGCTAATCACTAATCAATTTGAACTTATTCATAATCTTGTTACACAGCCATTCTTACCTTCCCAGACTCCGGCTGGGATCAAAGAACTACGTGAAAAGGACTTGAAGAGTGTCCGTGGTAACGGCAAAGGCGAGAGAAAGCCTCATGATAGGGTTTATGATTACGATGTTTACAATGATTTAGGCGATCCACGTAAAAAAGACCGAGTTAGACCAGTTCTTGGTAATCCAGAGAGGCCGTATCCAAGACGTTGCAGGTCTGGTCGTCCTCTTGTTTCAAGAGGTGGTTGATCTCTTTCTCTTCCTCACTCACATTTACATAACTTCTATGAGACGTTTGTTTTGGTTCTTATCTTCTTGGCTTGGTGCAATAATCATTCAGATCCACCGTGTGAAAGCAGAGGAAAAGAGAAGGAAGAGTTTTACGTTCCAAGAGACGAAGTTTTCGAGGAAATCAAGAGAGACACTTTCACAGCTGGGAGATTTAAGGCTCTCTTTCACAATCTTGTTCCGTCTATTGCAGCTGCATTGTCAAACTTAGACATTCCCTTCACATGCTTCTCGGATATCGACAGGTTATACAAATGTGACATTGTCTTGAGACCTAGCGAGCCTAAAGACACAGGCCTTGGCGGCTTTTTCGGCGGTTTCGTGAATGGTATCCTTAACGTTGGAGAGACTCTGCTAAAATACGACACTCCTGCCGTTATAAAATGTAATCTTTTGTTCATTCTTGAAATTGTCTCGTTTTCTTGAAACATATTTATTCTTCTCTTATGTGTTTTTGTTATTCAGGGGACAGGTTTGCGTGGCTGCGAGACAATGAATTTGGACGTCAAGCTCTTGCTGGTGTCAACCCTGTGAACATCGAGCTTCTCAAGGTATGTTTCATTTTTACCATTTTTGAATCAAGAGAGTTTCTGAAAACTCTGTTTTTGTTTTGACAGGAGCTGCCAATAAGAAGCAAGCTTGACCCGGCTCTATATGGGTCTCAAGAATCAGCTCTCACAGAAGAAGTGATAGCTAGAGAAGTTCTACACTATGGAATGACTATAGAACAGGTTTGTTGTATAGTAAGACAACAACAGAATTTTTCTCATCTTGTTGAATCGCGACTAGAACGTTTAGTTAAATTGTGTGAATGCAGGCGTTTAAAGAGAAGAGATTGTTTCTCTTGGATTACCATGACATGTTACTGCCGTTTGTAGAGAAGATAAACTCCATCAAAGAGGATCCAAGAAAGACATATGCTTCAAGAACAATTTTCTTGTACTCAAAGACAGGTGCTCTTAGGCCTTTAGTCATAGAGCTCTCGCTGCCTCCTTCAGCCGAGACCGAGAACAAGTTTGTTTACGCTCATGGACATGATGCTACTACTCACTGGATTTGGAAACTAGCTAAAGCTCATGTCTGCTCAAATGATGCTGGTGTTCACCAACTAGTGAACCATTGGTACTTAACTTTACTTCAACTTTGTCTTTCTTGATTCGACATGTGTAGTCTCCGTTGACGTATCTTTTTGTTTGTGCAAACTCTCAGGCTAAGGACTCATGCTTCCATGGAGCCTTACATCATTGCTACTAACAGACAATTGAGTACAATGCATCCGGTTTACAAGCTGCTTCATCCTCATATGCGCTACACGCTAGAGATCAATGCGCGTGCGCGTAAAAGCTTGATCAACGGAGGAGGAATCATTGAAAGCTGCTTCACTCCCGGAAAGTACGCAATGGAGCTAAGCTCAGCTGCGTACAAGAGCATGTGGAGGTTTGACATGGAAGGACTTCCTGCTGATCTTGTTCGAAGGTTAAAGCTCTTTGCTTTTCACTTAATAACAAACAGATAAACAAACACTCTTCTTCTAATGTGTTCTTGAATCTTTTACAGAGGAATGGCAGAGGCAGACTCTTCAGCTGAATGTGGCGTGAAGCTTGTGATCGAAGATTATCCATATGCATCAGACGGTCTTTTGATCTGGAAAGCTATCAAAGACCTCGTCGAGTCCTATGTGAAACACTTCTACTCTGATTCCAAGTCCATTACCTCTGACCTTGAGCTCCAAGCTTGGTGGGATGAGATCAAGAACAAAGGTCACTACGACAAGAAAGACGAGCCTTGGTGGCCTAAACTCAACACAGCACAAGACTTGTCAGAAATCCTAACCAACATGATATGGATCGCCTCTGGACAACACGCAGCCATTAACTTCGGTCAGTACCCGTTCGGAGGATATGTCCCGAACAGACCTACACTGCTGAGGAAACTTATACCGCACGAAAACGATCCGGACTACGAAATGTTCATGAGAAACCCTCAATACAGCTTCCTAGGCTCACTACCAACACAGCTCCAAGCTACAAAAGTGATGGCGGTGCAAGAAACGCTCTCGACGCATTCCGCAGACGAAGAGTACTTGATCGACCTGAGAGAGGTTCAGAGACGTTGGTTTCAAGATGAGGAAGTGGTTAAGTATTTTAACAAGTTTTCAGAGGAACTTGTGGAGATTGAGAAGAAGATCAACGAGAGAAACAGAGATAAGAAACTCAAGAACAGAACAGGTGCTGGGATGCCTCCTTACGAACTACTTCTCCCTACATCACCACATGGAGTCACTGGCCGTGGTATTCCCAACAGCATTTCTATTTAGAAAGTATGCACACACAAACAGATTTGTATGATTATAATGTCGTATGTTTTTTTTTCTTTTGGTGGTAGAGTTTGTAATATGATCATAATGAGGAACATTACTTCTTCTTTTCAGTGTATCATGATAAATAATAATCCAAGAAGGTGTTTAATCATCTCTCACTCACTATCATTTGAAACATTCGTTTAGGATCTTCATCTTCCGAAAAGCCCATCTTACTGTATTAAAGCTTGACGTCCCTAGCTTTGTAATTAACATGATCGTTTTTTAATGAAATTTTTTAACATTAAAACCACAAAAAAGCATACAAAATCTTATTGTTTAATTGTTAAATATGTTGAAAAAGAGTAGCCAACAATTTGTTTCCATTTTCTTTTGATCTTCTTGGAATGAACATGTAAGAGCAAGAACATTCTACCAGGTTCTCTTGGGACAAACACGGAGTAGAATATTTTTCAACGATCCAATTGAAGCTTACATGACTTTGAAATCCTATGCAAATATTTCAACTTCTTGAGTTTCCCAGGTCCCCACGCAGAGATATTCGCAGTCTTTAACAATGTTGCGTTTTTTAGGATGTAAACCACCATCTTTTCCTCTTGCAGTCTTCCATTGAAATAATTCCATTCAAAAGTATGGAGATGGAACAGCAAACATTCAGGAACAGAACTCGGTTGCGTCCAAGGATATTCAATGGGCCGCACTGGCTCAGGACAACCATGTGTTTTACACTAGCATATGATAAAAAAAATGATTGTGCATGCATATATTAGATCAAGATTCATGAAAAGCTGGAAACTAAATCCATCAGGTTGAGTTTAGATGTACCTTGTAGAGCTTGAGAACTTGTAGTTTAGGAGAACTTTCGAGCATCCAAGCAAGTAGATCCCACCACTTTTCCACACACTGACATAGTTTCAGATGAACAAGCTGGTAGAACTTGATACTATGTTGAGACTGCACAGAGAAACTCAGCAAACATAAGCACATGAATTGTAAAGAGAGAGAAATATGGGTTTTTTTTTTTTTTTTTTTTTTAATTTGCTTACCACTGAAGTTGGTATACATAAAGAGATACGTTTGACTGATGTAAGAGATCCCATTAGCTTCTCAGGACTTTTATAAACAACATGAACATCTGCCTCAATAATCTCTGGCATTTTCTCCCACAAGGACAAGAGACCATCGTCGTAGCTATCGCTAATGTTCAAGTACTTCAACGACGGAGCATTTATCACAACTTTTACGGCAGTTTTGCACTCGTCTTCGATAGATAATCTCTGCAAGGAAGGCACTACGACGTGGAAACATGGCGTAGAGATATCAATTTGATCACTTTTGTCCAACACCAATTCCTTAAGAACAGGACAGCCAGATAAAAGCCTACGATGAGATTCTTCGTTTCGGAACAATACACAATCCAGGTGTAAAGATGCCAAGGACGAAAGACAAACCGTGGTAGGAACATCGAGAACAGTCGACCCAGAAAGTTTCAATACCACGAGCGTTTTTAATGTATACAGACACACTGGCAAAGTGAGATTATCAGAAAAACTGTAAACTTTAATTTGACGAACACGGCGAACAATTGCCATTCTGATCCATGTTGCCAAATCATCGGTGGTAGACAACGGACCAAGCTTGAAATCCAAAGTTTCAAGAACTGGAGACTTGTGCAATACCATAAACCTGTCAACGTATTGCCGAAATATTGTATAATAATCTTCATCATAGCTACTATCACAACCTAGACAGAAGTCACAACCACCATCATCAAAATCAAGTTTTGGAACCATCGTCCATATAAACTTCCATTGCTTCGACAAAAACATAGTGGCGACGACATCTTTGGTAGGAAGTGATGACAAAATCTTAAGCAGCAAATCACCGGACAGATTACTAATCCTGTCCATACTGAACCCTAAATCTAGGATTCAAAGCTAACTCGAAGAAAATAATGTGGGACTTAATTTACGGGATTCAAAGTTCACGGATTCGTAAGTCGTAACTCTCTATTGAATTTTCTGGAAACAAAAGGAATCAAACCAAACCCTAGCAAGCTCAAATCGCAACAGTGAGAACGAGGATAAGAGATAAAAGCCAAAAATCTAGGGTTGAAGTGAAGTCCATGGATCAAAAATTTATAATCTCGTATTTATAAAGCTCGATGGCAAGTATGATTTTTAAAACTCATAAGATCATGTCATGACTCAAGATCAAAAATTGAGTCTTGACATGTGTCATTGTAATAAAAGTTAATTTTTCAATTGTGAAAATAATAAAAAAGAAAAATTTTCATTGTCCAATTTTTTAACATACTTTCCAGTTTTCTAATTTTCAGTTACAAAAAATGTAAATTTGAAAACCATTGTTCGAGGTTTAAAATATCGATATATAACTACCCAAATAATAAAATACGAGTAGAGTACCCGCGCGTTTGCGCGATGGTACATTATGTTTTTATCAAAAAAAAAAAAAAACAACTTAAACAATAAAACATTCACAATAACTGGAATAACTGGAATATCTGAACCCGAACCATAACCGAAAAATATAGGATAAATTTTGATTCTTTATATTTGAACCCAAACATTCCCGAATTTGAACGGACTCGACCCGATAGATAACCAAAATCTCTTTACTATTAATCCAGAAGTACATTGCATTTTTTTGGACTAAAAAACCTGTTTGGAAACAGGTTTAATAAAGGTTAATTTTGTACAAATGTTTTATAACCCACCCGAATCTCTTAGTTATGGGACGCGGATCTAAAATTATCACTTAAATCAAACCATAAAGAGATTGTTTGGTTCACTTAAACCAATGTTGGCCGCTTCTATCTTCTCCCTCTCCTTCTTCTCCGACCAACAAAAATGATCCTCCATTGGAAGCAAACAATGGCGGATCCAATTGCTCAATTGATCAACTCTCCAGTGAATCATAAATGTGGTTATATATTTGAAGTTATTTTTTTTTGTTTTCCGATAGATATTTCAACTAGAAAATCAAAATCGAAAGATGAAAATTTATAATTGTACAAATTAACTGAATTTCTCCTTCATCAAATCTCCATAGAATCAATCCACGGATCTGTTACGAACTCAGCTCTGCGAAAAAATTGGTGGATTGTAGCCCAACATTGTAAGCCAAGTTCTCACCGGCCGATGACAAACACATTGGAGAGATCAGCGTGAGATTTGATCCACCCATTTCTAATCATTCCAGCGCTTCCATTAATTTTTTCTCGGATTGTCAATGATTAAAGCTAACTGATTTGATAAAATTATTATAAATGTTTTTGTTTTTTTTTTCCAGAACGGAGTGTAATTGTTTCAGACGGAGCAGAGGTTTGTTGGAGAAGAGGTGAAGAAGTGGAAATAATCTGTTATATTTTTATTTATTAAATAAATAAAATTACTTAATACATAAAATTATTTTTTAGAAAAAAATTGCTTAACCGACACATCATCATTTTTCTTATTCGAAACCGGGAGATCTGGTCATTTCTTTGGTGGTACAAATTAAATAGTTAATTTCGTAGTTTAATTATTTTGAAGGTATAAAAATGTGAGTGAAATAATTATGAGGTTTAAAGTGCTTTTTTGTTCACTTTGAAGGTTAAAAAGATTGGTTCGAGGTTTTTGGGTGTTTTTGGATTATCTACGGGTTTAGCGGGTTTTTAAAAGTTTTTTCATTTTTTTGATTTCAGATTTTCGGACTTAGAACTATAACAACCGTTCGGTTTTTTATTTTTCGATTGAGGTTTGGTTCGGATTCGGATTCGGGTACTTGAACATAAAACACAACAATAACTTTCGACCAAAAAAAAAAACACAACAATAACTTAACACTAACATTATTATTGTTAGCAAAATCAAAACATAATAACAAAAAAAAAAACTCGATACCTATTACTAGGCCTGAGATTTTGGGTTTTAGTTCTGGTTCGGGTTGGATTTTCGAGTTTTGGGTTTTTGGGTTTAGAAATAAAGAAACTGTTCATTTTATTAAAAAAATTTGGTTCGGATTTTGGGTTTAGAGATGAAGTTACCGTTCAGTTTAAAAAAAAAAATTAGGTTCAGGTTTTTTGGGGTGTTTTCGGGTTATCTCCGGGTTCATCGGGTTTTTTAAAAAAATTCAGGTTTTTTGGTTTCAGATTTTGGGGTTTAGAACTATAACAACCGTTCGTTTTTATTTTATTTTTAGGTTGAGGTTTAGTTCGGATTCGGGTTTGGGTTTTTATTAAATTTCTCAGATCTATCTTCAAAAAATCATATCCCTGCGCTATATCGGTAACAGTTTTTTAGATTAAACTATTTGTTATTATTGATGAAAATATAACATAGATGACAATTTTAACATAATGGAACATATAACACAATAAAAACACCAAAACTAACAATAAAATTAACACATGTTGAGGAAAAACGAAAAAAAAAAAAAAGATAATCCCGCACTGCACTGCTGTGTGGGTCCGCTACTAGTTTGGTACTATATGAGTACAAAGACCAACTACCCGAATCCGATTGGTACCTACCCAAACCCGAGCCAATCCCCGCAAGCCTATGTGGGAACATGTGAACCGATCAATTAACATATTCGATTTCTGGTTTGACTGAACTATCCACTTGTTTATTTTAAGTTATCGTGCAGATTCGCATCCATTACTTTAGCAATCCGGGTCGGATTTTTTGTTTTCTGAACCATTTGTTTAATTTAAGTTATTATTATTTTTGTATCCAAATATATTTTCTGGTCTGGTTTTTTTTGTTTTCTGAACTATCGGTTTATTTTAAGTTATTATTATTTTTATATACAAATAGATTTGCTTTTTATTCTTGTATCCAAACATTATTAAAATGTACTTCTCAATTAATAATAGTACTAGTAACCTACCCACGCACTAGCGCAGGGTTATGTTTTTTATCTTTTCAGTTTTATTTTGTTTTGGTACCGTCCAATCAATTAGCATATTTGATTTCTGATTTGATTGTACGGGTTTATGTTTTTCTCTTTTCAGTTTAGTTTTGTTTTGGTACCCGGCCCGATCAATTAACATATTCGATTTCTGATTTGATTACACGAGGTTACATTTTATATTTTCAGTATAGTTTTATTTTTGTACCCGACCTGATCAATAATATATTCAATTTCTGATTTGACTGAATCACCGGCCAGTTTGTTTTAAGTTTTCGACCCGATCAATTAATATATTTGATTTTTGGTTTGACTAAACCATTAACCGGTTTGTTTTAAATTATTATTTTTATATCCAAACAGTTTTTTTTGTTAAAATTTTTTTAACCAGGTTTTTCGGGCTCCACCACTGGTGGTTCCGACTAGCACCGTATTGGGCATTGCCCTCAAGTGTGGTCCTGGTGGCCTTACATACCGGGTTCACGTTATCCCATCGTTAAGGGCGTGGCAGTGGCCAAATGAGGTTAAATCCAGGAATGAGGTCCCATTCAAACAGTTTTTCTCTCTTATTCTTGTATTCAAATATTATAATGTACTTTTCAATTAATATTATAAAAATATAGATAGATAATCATAATTCAGAAAATTAAAACAAGAAAAACCAATGAGTTAAAAACCAAATGATATAAAAAGGGGCAGTTTACATATCTACCATCAAAAATTTTATGAAAATGGTATGAGTTGGAAAAAAACTAATATGGTATGATAAAAATTAAAAAACATTATCATGCTACATGATAATTTTCTCTATAAAAAATAAGAAATTCCAAAGTAAACAAATAATATTTACTATCTTACCTTTCCAAATCCCGTAATCCGTGGTTGATTCATAATACTGTTTTGTAATATAATTTTATTCACTTTCACGAATAATAAATTTTGTTTTTAATTTTTCATATTTTTAACAATTTATAAAATATTAAGTTATCTATCCTGCATATATACGGGCCTAATCTAATCTAGTTTACTTTATGATGGTAAGGGAAAATGATTGTCGCTAATTTCTACCAATTTTTTTTTTTTTAATAAATTTCTTGAATGGAAAAGATCATTATCGTATACAGTATACGAGGGACATTGAAAACAAATTGCAAATATAAGAGACCACAATAGTTTACACCAGCCACTATGTATGTTTCTTGTCATGTTGTGCTGTCTTTAGGAACTTGGAAATGTTCTTGACATTTTGGACATCTTGTAGAAATTGTCTTTATAATCGTAGTTACTGTTTAAATGCAATACCAACTACCTACTATGAAAATGAACTTGTTACCTAACCCTTATATAATTTTCTTATTATACTTCTGATAATGGTGCCTAATCCATATTTTAATAGCATACTCTGGTCAAATCATTTTCTTAAGAAGATAAAGTTTATTTGGTGAAAAGAAATGTTGTTTGTAGGCGTAGCAGCGCACCTAGCTATGAGAGATATCGTAGCTGGATTTTAGATGTGATATTCATGTTCTTTATTAGTATTAAATTTTCTATTCATATGACGTGAGAAAATATTTTGGTGATATGCAGAATAGTATAAGAGGATTCGATCTGAAGGACTGAAGCCAGGCTAATTTTTGCAGGCCATGAACTATTTGATGATTTCCTTTTTTTCTCCTATGATGATTTCCTTAACTTCTAAAGACAAACAAACAATTAAACAAAGAAAAGGGGAAAAGTCGGATATTAGTGACAAAATAAAACGTAAAATAGAATTTATAAAATCTATATAAAATTTTATTCATTTGTGAAAACATTAAGGGGGTGTATTAAAAGTAAAATTTGGAGTGATTTAAAGTGATTTGTATTAAAAAGACAAATCCAATGTTATTCAAACTTAAATTCTAAAAATCTTTTTAAAATCTAGTGTTAATGAACTTGTGATTTAAAAATTCATTTTCAAATCTACTGTTATTGGAAATATTTTTAAAAGTGGATTTTTAAAAAATGATTTGATTTTAGAGTGATTTGGGAAGATTTCCTTGTTAAAAATAAATGATTTCAAATCATATGGTTTTATGTGGGATTTTAGAATACTTTAAGTAAAATCATGTGAAATTCCATGATTTACACAAAATCATCTTAAAACTTTTTAAAAATTAAATCACCCTAAATCACTCCAAATCTCAAATTCAGTACACCCCTAAGTGTAAATGATAGAATGATAGCTGGTAAAGATAAAGTAAATATAGTTTATGTATCGAAAAATAGTATTCAAAGTATACTTATAAAAATTAGGATTATGTAATAGTCTGTGCGAATAAGAGCCAATAGTTAAAAACATTACTTTTAAAAATTTCAGAATTAAACTCAATATACAAACAAATATTGTAAATCATTAGTATAATAATAGAATTTTAAAAATTAAATATAAATACTTATAATTAAATTAAATTAATAAAATTTAATATTTGGTATTATAATGCCCCAACTGCCATCCCGGTGAGTCACCCACGCCCTTTCTCGGCCCATGGGCTCCATCCCTGTCCGACGGTTGGTTTATTATTGTTGACAGATTCTACCGACTTATTTACTATCCTGCAATCAACATCCGGCATTTCCCCATGTTTTGACCTCACTTACACGGTTCCGCGGACCACTTCCCGGAAGGTCACCCATCCTTCCACTAATCCAGTACAAATATGCTTAACTCTGAAGTTATTTATTGGCATTTGACCGAAAAGATAAATGCACTTTGTTGACATTGTAGCCAAATCAATTCTCTTAAACCTCTCAACAAAAATCACAAACCGGAATGTTACAATTCACCCCCACTCAATGCACGCAATGTCTTCATTGCGCACATAGATCGTCGCCTCCTGACGGTGTGAGTCAAGACCACTCCACTTGACTTTATATTCTCGTCTGGATTTGGCTCTGATACCAAATTATAATGCCTCAACCGCTATCTTGGTGAGTCCCCTACGCCACGGTTTCGCAGACCATTTCCCGGAAAGTCACATATTCTTCCACTACTCCAACCCAATTATGTTTACCTCTGGAGTTACTTATAGATCTTTGACCGAAAAGGTAAGTGCACTTTGTTGACATAGGTAGTCAAATCAATTTTCTTAAACCTTTGCACAAATATCACAAACTAGAATGTTATATGCATGTTATATGAGCGGATCAAATTTATAATATTCTATAAAATATGAATGAAAATTCAGTAATATCAGTAAATTACCAGTAATTCAGTTCTTAGGTGTGAAATATGACATTTTGCATATATAAATAGTTAGTTTCTTAAAAATAGTCAGGATCGTTCCTGAGGCACCTAGTGAGTTTCTATGGCTTGGCTCCCAAATTTTTGTGAAAAATATGTATTGATTTTGGTCTAAAATAATAAAAAATATTGATTTTCCGTTCACAATTTCAGATTAATCGGCAAAAATTGAATTTACAGCCGTCGATCTGAGAGAAGATCACGAGCTTGATCAGTTAGATTTCGCGATTTTAAATGGGATCGGAACCGCCATTAACGAGCTTCGATGTTACCCCGGTGGATTTCTATAAACGTATTTAAAACATCCGATGACGAGTCGTCCTCCGGTAAGTGACCAATCACCACCGGTCGCCGAAACGCCTTTGCTCGAATCGAATTACGAGCAAGAGCAAGACGGCGACGGCGGAGGAGGAGGAGGAGGAGGAGGAGAGAGCGTTGGTGACAACGACGACGACGACCTCGGTCAAACGCTGAAATGGCTCGAGACGATTCTGACGCTCCTCGGGTTTAATCAATCGTCTACTGAAAGCCTCGTCTTGTCGTGGATCGTCTTTTTAGCGATCGGTTTGGTGCTTCCGGTGACGGTGCTGGAGCTAGGTCATTGTTTAGATTGCGAGAGATATCAATACAAGAGCTTCGAGCTCAATATCGTGATTTCGCAGGCGTGTTTGGCTGGTGTCTCTCTGCTCTGCGTTTCTCATAATCTCAGAAAGCATGGGATTCGGAAGTTTCTCTTCGTCGATCAACTCAGTGGACGAATGGGCCGGCTCAAGGCTCAATACATTCAGCAAATCTCGGTGATTCTTCTACTTTTTTTTGTTTCTCCGATTTCAAAATTGGACTCAGAATCAATTCTTGGTTGAAAATTTTGTGGATTCTTGAATGTGTTTGACTAGCTTGCACCAATTCTTGAATGTGTTTTCAATTCCTAGTCCTGAGATTGACATCTGAAACAAGAGAGCACAAGTTACTTATTGGCAACATTCTTGAAATGAGAATTTTGCTTGAATGTGTTTGGCGTGTTTTCAATTCTTAGTCCTGAAATTAAGAGAGCAGATGTTTCTTATTGACAACATTCTTGAAATGAGAATTTTGCTTGAATGAAAGCTGAAATTGAGATTTTTACCTTTGTTGCAGAACTCTGTGAAACTTCTTGCGTTTTGGTCGCTCCCATGTTTTGCATTGAAAGCCGTTCGAGAGATCATACGAATGCTATATGTGCCTCATGACCAGCCATGGCTCTCCGTTGCGATTCTCTTGTCAATGATCTTGTCATGGACTTACTTGAGCACTATATTTCTCGCTGCGAGCGCCATGTTTCATTTAGTCTGCAACTTGCAAGTCATCCACTTTGAAGACTACGCAAAGCTCTTAGACGCAGAGTCAGAGATCTCTCTTTTCATCTACGAGCACATCCGTCTGCGGTATTATCTCTCCAAGATAAGCCATCGGTTCCGAATCTTCTTGCTTCTGCAGTTCCTGGTCGTCACTGTTAGCCAGTTCACTACACTCTTCCAGACCACCGCGTATAGCGGGCGCATCACTTACATAAACGGCGGTGATTTCGCGGTAATCATAACCTCATCTGCTTCTTATCCTTCTTCTTGTTCACTGGTTATGTTAAGCTTGGAATGATGATGTGTTCAGGTCTCGGCGGTGGTTCAAGTTGTTGGGATCATTCTGTGTCTGCACGCAGCGACGAAGATATCTCACAGAGCTCAAGCGATAGCATCGGTTGCAAGTAGATGGCATGCGATAATGTCTTGCTCGCCTACAGATTCAACTCAGATAAGGACATCTCCTAGTGGAGTTCACTTGGAGGCCACCACGAATCCACCAGTCTCCTTTCCGATGTCACATTCAGAGAGTGATGTGGAGTCAATGGATCGATACATGAGGATGCCTTCTAATAACCACTTTCCTTCATACATGTCCATGTCTTCGTACCACAAAAGACAAGCTTTCGGTGAGGATTGTTTTCGCCTTTTTTCGCCAATCTCGCGATGATATTGTAGCCTGATTAGATTGTTTGTTGTTGTTTGCAGTGTTGTATTTGCAGATGAATCCAGGAGGGATAACGATATTCGGGTGGACAGTTGATAGGCATCTGATAAACACAATATTCTTCATTGAGCTCTCTCTCGTGACCTTTGTACTTGGGAAGACTGTAGTTTTTAGTTCTGAATGATGACAACAACAACAACAACAACAACAACAACAAAAAGAAAAGGTTTTGGTGTATCATACACACAGGTTTTTACCCTTTTTGCCATATAGTGAATTTTGCAATTTAGATAGGTTAATAAGAAACTTGAAATGAGCTTCTCTTGATTCGCTTACGTGAATATGTAATGTATATCATAAGCTTTATTGACTTCTAGGCTATAATTGTTTCTCTTACAATACTTACACACCTACTGTATGTCTTATGGAAGAATTATTAGTTTAGACCTGTAGTATAATTCCAATTTTTTGTTTATCTATCACTAGAGTGTAGATTAGGCCTTGCATATATACGGAATCTATAATTTAACAGTTTACAATTTGTGAAAAATACGAAACAATGAAAAAGAAAAAATTTCTTATTCGTGAAAGTTGATAAAATAAGACTGAGAATAAACTGGCTAACAATGGTTAAAATTATGTATAGTTAGAGGAGGGATAAGAAGAAGGTACAGTACTGAGTTATTCAAGCATTTGTTACATACAAGAATATCAAGCCACATACGAGACCACATGATGTTGCACGACCCTCAAGGTTCAAGAGGTAAACTAAGGACATCCGAGATTAGAATAAGGTTTTGGCTTAGGATGTATTAAAATTATTAAATATTAATTTTGTGTTAAAAGTTAAACAAAACTAAAATTGAGGGGATCGTTTAAGTAAAAAAAACAAAATGGAGGGTGGGAGAAGATAAATATACTGATCTAAAAATCGCATCCAATTTTACGATTACGTCCTTTAGCTCTCGACTCTCCGCCATTGTTCGTCGTCCCCTCTCGACGGTAAGCTAAATCCAATTATCCACCACCCTTAGTACGTCCTCAATCGGAACGCTACGAGTTTGTATCGATTGAATTTAGTTTCCCTATCTGGATTTTCTTCTCGTCTCCTCTTCCTCTCTTCATCGATTTTTTTCGGGTCTCGATTTCAATTTCGGATTTCTAGGGTTTCGCGGTTCAGATCACAAGTTCTGCTTCAATTCAAGCTATCTTCATCACGAACGACTAGCTCTTTGTTCCGGGCGTTGATCAATCTTTGACATCCTGGAGATTTAGGTCTCTGCGATTCTGAAATTTGAACACGGTTAGTCACTTCCCTTGGTTACAAATTTTAAATTTGCCTAGAAGCAGATTCGGGAGTCTGTTCAGATAGGGCTTTGGGGGATTTTCGACCCTTTTCTCACTGAAGTTAGATTGGAATTATTATCTCTATGGCGGCGGGGAGGAATGCCAGATACACTGACCATGAACTGAGAGACGAAGAATCGAATTCTAGATTTTCCAGGAGGGAAAGTGTTTACTCCAGTGAGGATTATGGTCATGTTAGGAACGGTGTTCATGATAACGAAAAGGGACGGGTTAGTAATCTAAGAAACGGGGATAACGGTAAAGATAGAGATAGGATTAGGTCCGGAGCTGTTCAAGAGAGAGATATGGTTAATAGAGGGTTTCGGTCAGTGAAGATCAATCCAGGTAGTAGGGAAGCTTTCATTGATCGTGCTCCTAAAAGATGCGGTTTTTCAGCTAGGTCTGTGGATAAGGAACCAGGTGAGCTCTCTAGTGAGAGTGGGTCGGATGAGTTAACCGAGTCTGAATCAGTGGTAAAAGACAATGGACTTGTGAAGCAGGTAGAGAATAAAGCTCAAAGCCCTGTAGAGAAGAAGAGAAAGTTTTCGCCGATCGTATGGGACAGAGATGACCGTGAAAGAAGTCCTTTGAGCAGAAACGATAAACCTGTGGAAGTCACCCCTCTTCCTCCCCCACCACCACTACTAAATAAGAGGTCAAGCCAGTCACCTAGTGTCAGTTGTGATGTCAATTCTCATTTTCCAGATCCTCCGCAAGTTGGTGTTCCTGCAGTTTCTTTGCCTATTTCTTCATCTCCGGTAGAGATATGTTCTATGCGTGTTGTAGATCTATCATCAAATGCTGGGCAGGATAGCAAACACGAAGATGCAACACACGTGGAAGACGAGGAAAACATGCCTACAAGGCATATATCATCCTCTAGGTGGGCTGCTGGCAACAGTTCCCCAACTGACGAAGGTGAAATAGTAGAAGAAGTGGGAATAAATAAAAGGAAGAAGAAACCACTTCCCGTGGAAAGATTGAGCAATAAGTCTCTTACACCTGAGGTCGGGGAGATTGTGAGGGAAGGTTATAGATCATCTGATTCCGATGAAAGGAGGCACCATTCTTTTCCGGGAAGCAGGGATGATTTTGAGGAGAAAGATGCTCTTAAGGGTGACAATATGGAAATAGATGAGGAGGATCGCAGAAGACAATATTCTAGTGACAGCCTTAGTCAAACAGATTCGGATGATGAATATGTTCGGCATGAGACACCTGAACCTGCTGGTACCCCGTTGAGAAGTATAAACATGCTTCAGGGTTGTAGAAGTGTTGATGAGTTTGAGAGATTAAATAAGATAGATGAAGGTACGTATGGTGTTGTTTATAGAGCAAAGGATAAGAAGACGGGCGAAATTGTGGCCTTGAAGAAGGTGAAGATGGAAAAAGAAAGAGAAGGTTTCCCACTGACTTCTCTTAGGGAAATTAACATACTTCTTTCTTTTCATCACCCATCAATAGTGGATGTTAAAGAGGTGGTTGTGGGTAGTAGTCTTGATAGCATTTTTATGGTGATGGAATATATGGAACATGATCTTAAAGCATTGATGGAGACAATGAAGCAGCGCTTCAGTCAAAGTGAAGTTAAATGCTTAATGCTTCAACTTTTAGAGGGCGTCAAGTATCTTCATGACAACTGGGTGCTTCATCGAGATTTGAAAACATCTAACCTGCTCTTAAACAACCGGGGCGAGTTGAAAATATGCGACTTTGGTTTGGCTCGGCAATATGGCAGCCCTCTGAAGCCGTATACTCATCTGGTTGTTACACTTTGGTACAGGTGAAGTACCTTTTCCCCTTTTCTAGCTTAAGAAAAATATGCTTTACCATTGCAATTGTAATCTTAATCTAGTCGACCTTCCCGTAACTTTTGGCCATTGTTAGTAATAATCTCAGGTGCCACTTGTCCTTTCTGTTATAGCTGTACAACACCATTCTCCCTTTTATATCCATGCACATCAGCATCAATGATTTTAAAAGGCTTGTTAACTGAGTGTTGAAGCTGATTTGGATCCTTATCTTCCTAAAATGCTAACGTGTTTGCGGTTTTTGCCTGGGGACCACTTAGAATGGGCATATTAGGAACTATTTGTCCTTGAGCTTTATTGACTTGTTGTGTTCCTTGTGCTGGCTCTCCTTTCTTATTTTAGCAATCACTTCCTCCAGGACCAAGCTCAATGACTGCATTTGTTTTCCAGGGCACCTGAACTTCTCTTGGGAGCAAAACAATATTCTACAGCCATTGACATGTGGTCATTGGGCTGTATCATGGCAGAGCTTTTATCGAAGGCGCCACTATTCAATGGGAAAACTGAGTTTGATCAACTTGACAAGGTATTTCGAACATAGAATGTCTTAAATTAGAAAGTGGAAGCACAGAGTTTTCTAAATGTGTTAATTTACAGATTTTCAGAATCCTTGGTACTCCCAATGAATCAATCTGGCCTGGTTTCTCCAAGCTCCCTGGAGTCAAGGTCAACTTTGTCAAGCATCAGTAAGCGCTTTAAATCCCTCGTAATATTCACTTTTTATGCAAGCATATAATCTTAGTATAAAATTTGCTTAAATTCCTCATATTTGTATCCAGGCTTTCTAGCTTTGGATGATGTGGTCTGGCTTTCTTGTTCTTCTCAGTTCTCACCATTGGCCCTGTTGTTTCAGGTATAACCTATTACGTAAGAAATTCCCAGCCACTTCAGTCACTGGTTCACCAGTTCTGTCCGATGCTGGGTTTGACTTGCTGAACAAGCTCCTCACATACGATCCTGAGAGGGTAATAAGACTATACGCAGATATATTCCATGCATGTTCATTAGTATGCCTCCTTGGTTGTTCCTTGACTTTTGCTTCTTATGTGGCTTTCTTTAATAGAGAATAACTGTTGATGCTGCTCTTAAGCATGACTGGTTCCGTGAAGTCCCTCTGCCAAAATCCAAAGATTTCATGCCTACTTTCCCTGCTCAACATGCCCAAGACAGGTAAATGCTGAGATCTATCAAAACTGAAACACATCATCACTGGTTGACTATTTATATACGTCTCTTAACCCTCTTTTTTTTTTTTTCCTTTCTGTGCTAAGGCGTGGGAGGAGAGTGGTAAAGAGCCCTGATCCTTTGGAAGAGCAACGTAGGAAGGATTTGACACAAATACAACTTGGGTCTGGTGGTCTGTTTGGCTAAACTGTGGCTTACTGATTGAAGATAGAAAGCATAATCTTCAAAAAACCTTATTGGTTGAGCAAATAGGCCACGAGATCTGTAAAGCTCACTCTGAAGGTCCATACATTCTTCAAGAACTTCAGATCGAAGCACGCCTTGTACAATATGATTTGATTGGACAGCAAACAAAAGTAGAGCTCACATCCTCAATCCTCCATAGCCAATGTTTTTCAATTAAATAAACCTCATATATATAAAGTTGTCTTTCAGTGCCGTGTTATTTTTCATTTGCGCTTTAACGAGAGCACTTGCATTTCAAGCATTGTTTCTTGAACGTTTTTACCAACCATGGAAACAATTATACGAACTTCGCCCATAATGCTTAAGTGACATAGTGATCTTGTTTGTTTCTGTCTAATGCTCAAATGATATGAGTTAGGGATCACCTTGTTTGGCTTCTTGCATAAAAGTATCCTCACGTGAAAGACAATCCTTCCAAACGATATGCAACTTGTCAAAGAGAGAAATACTTGTTCGTTGGCGCAGGCGTTACAGAAATCCCATGGAATGTAAGATATGATTATATAGTTTTCCATTTCATTGATCAGTAACATTAAGGTAACCAAAAATTTCATCAAAATCCAAACCAAAAGAGATGAACAAAGCAAAATATGTAATAGACTTAAAATTCTTCATATAAAAAAGTTGTGACGTATCAAAGCCCTGAAAAAAGTTGGTGTTCCTACAAAAGTCAATTTTTGATTAACCGGTAAATACCAGTACTATAGTGACATTAGTTTTCAGTTTTCACTATACAGCCATAAAGCACAATAGTTGACCTAGTGACAAGGACTTGTAGACCTTGACTAACACATTGAGACTCTCTGTCTCAATTTCTTTTAACTAATGCTTCATATCTTCCCAACCTTGTTTTCACTCCATATACATATAGTTCCCCAAGACAAGACCGTTACAAGTTTGTTCCGTTAGTTATTGCATCACTAAATCCATACACGATTACATTTATAAAGACAATGATAATAAGAATATAAATAAACACAAAAAAATAATGAACTACCAACAGAGAGATGGAATCTTGAAGGAGAAAGAAGAAGGCAAGTGACCACTTCTCCTTATATAATCAGCCTTTTCCGATGTCTTCACCGCCTTCTCGTTCAGCTTCGCCTCCGCGTTTGCCCTCCTCTCTTCCGCTATCCTCTTCGTCGCCGCCAGCTTGTTCGCCAGCTTCTCCTCCGCCCTCGCTTTCATCCTCTCCGCCTTCACCTACACACACATTCACACATTTTTTTTCTCAAACGTTATGAATTTAACCAAAGGTGTCCAAATCTAGATAAACCGAACCGAACTGATGTCATCTAAATCAAACAAAAAAGCAATCCAAAAATCAAAACCAAATCACAAATTTATTAAAACCAAAAGAAAAACCGTTTTAATCTGAAACGAAAATGAATTTGGTTTTAGAATAAGCGCTAAAATTTTTTTTTTTTTTTTTTTTTTGTGAGTAAAATCGAATAAAACTTTACAGAACCGAAATTCGGATTCGACACGTGTGATAATCATACCTCCATTTTCTTCATCTCCATCTCCGCCTTTCTCTTCTCGTGATTCTCCCAAGCCTGTATCTTCACTTCCTCTCTCTTATACCTAATTCCCAACAAAAAGAAAAAAAGAAAAAAAAAAAAAATCTTAAACACTGATATTTTAGTCACGTCACATTAACACTAATCAAACCAAGTTATTAATTAATGAGTGTTAATCACCTAGCCATGAATTTAGCGCGTTCTGCTTCATCCCAAGCCATGGCTCGAGCTTCCATGGCACTCATTGCCTTCTTATCATCATCCCCAAACCCAATCTTCTCATTGTTATTATTACTCGCTACGCTTCTAGCTTCCGTCACCGTCGCCGCCATCATCGCCGTCCTCACCGCTTCTCCACCGTGAGAAGCCCTCACCGGTGAAGTCACAGGGCTTCTCCCCACCGGCGTCGTGGCTCTCACAGGCGTGGCTGTTCTCGACGGCTCTTGGCTCCCGATCGGAGTCATCTCAGTCCCCATATCTCTCACGCAAACCGATCGAATCGCAGCCGTCGGATCAATAACACTCTCTTTCCTCCACACTGAACCACCTGACTCTCCGCAGTCTACGTTCTTCGTCTCTCCGTCGTCGTCGTATTCCACGTACTGATCTTCTCCTTCGCGCTCCCTCTGAGAAGCTGAAGCAATGAGTCTAAGATCGTCCGCGTTCGAGTTCCTCGGTTTACAACTCCTCGAGTGGTGACTCTTGTCTCCGCCGCCGCCGCCGCCGCGAGCTAAACCGACGCCGGAGAGCCATTTCTGAGCGTCGTCCCATTTCGACGGCGCTGGCTTCCCCATAGTTGACCGGTGGTGGTTTGGTGTCCGGTTCGCACCTTTCTGAAACTCGAAACTAATATTCCCGTTTCCGTTTGTAATCTCCGGCGTCGCAGGGCCAAGCCATCCTTTGCTATCATCAACCCCTTGAGATCTCATACTTCTAAATTACAAGAAAAAAAAAAAGAAAAAAAAACGAAAAACAGAGATCTATTTCAACTATTAAGAATCAGAAGCTTTTACTTATCCATTGAAAAGAGAAATTAATATGGATAGAGAAAAGAGATGAGTTCGAGAAGGATTAAAAGGATATAAATCGAAGTGAGGAAGATGTGGCGAAGCAATCAAAGAGTCGTCACTCTCGTAAAGACCCACTTGATGCAGTGAGAGATTCAGCAATGGACATTAATGCCAGATGGGTTGTTGTAGAAACGAGAATGATAGTCTTTAAAACTCCTACTTAACTCTGTTTTTTTTTCTCTAAAAAATGGCATAAATTATACATAGCCCCCCTCTTTTTTTTTTTTTTTTTGGTTTTGGTTTTTTCTCAAGAAACAATGTGTAAATGGAGTTTTATATTAATGCTCAGATCTAGTTCGTGAAAATGCTGAGAATTAGTGCTGTGGCACTGATATCCGTTACATGATTGGTATCCGCTAAAAAAAAAAGTTAAAAAAAGAAGGTAAGTTTTCAAATCAGCAAAAGTAAACTGTCATAAATCATAATTCTATAAACTGCGTGGATATCGAGAAAAAAAAAAAGAAGAAAAGAATTCATATTACATCACTTGTATTTTACGTAATATAGCAGTCTTTTAAACTCTGATTAACACTGTTTTTTCAATCCTCGGAATGGCAGAATCATATAGCCCCACAGTTTCTTTTTGTTTTGTTTTTATTTTAAGAAAAAAAATAGTGTATAGTAATGCTCAGATCTGGTTTGTGAAAATGCTGCTGAAAAATGTACGTGGGAAGAAAGTGACTCAACAATGGCCATTATACAAGTATTATAGTGGTAATCATTAAATAATCCAAATGCAATAGAACAATCACAAGCAATAAGGAGGAATCTAGGGAGAAGGAAAGAGGTTTAGGAAAAAGTTAAAAACTTCCAATGTAGTTCCCGAGAACGGTATATTTTTAAGATTACAGTTGTACTTTTTAACGGTAACTTTAGATTTTAAGATTTTTAGATTATCGTAGAGGCTGTTGACACGTGTACGGTTGAAGATTTTGGAAGGAGCGGCGAGAGATGGGTTTTGGTCGGTCCGGGTTTGACTGACAAACTCACGTGGTCCTTGACAGTCCCCCACCTCTACTGCTTGTGGACCGTCTTATGGATTCATTATTAATATTATGGTGTTACCTTCTATTATCTCACATTTTCTGTTTTTGTTTTAAGTTTTCTAGTTAATCAAAGGAGAATTTGGCTATTTGCATTTGGATGTGCTGTAAACTGTTTTGGATTAAATGTATTAAGAAGGTAAGAATAAATGTGAAGAATATGGACATTAATTACTTGAAAATAAGTAGTTTATAGAGCATCAAGTAAAAATAAATGTGAAGAGTATAGACGAGAAGCTAAAGATTTTTTTTTGTCAAAGCAAGGACTAAATGTTCTAATCTTTTTTGGCACAGGAACAATTAGATAGACTGAGTGATAGGTTATGCATTTTGTTAAAGATTTTTAAATGCTAAATATTTCATTTAAATGATATCTACATTCCTAACCAAAAAAAAAAAAAAAAGTAATCTACAGAGAATTCTGTTTTCTAGAATTACTAGGATCCACAGAAATGTGGTGTGAAGTATAAGCGTTGTTTTGGATCCTACTCTCTGAAAATGAGAGATGCCTTCTCGTCTCTACTTGATTGATTAACTCTCTGTACCTTTTGTCAGTGTGAGATGTGGTTGAACAACGATCCATGACATATAATAGTTCATAAGATGAATTTCAGCTTCCAATCCATTAGTATTTTAATAAATCACCATCCTCTTGACTCTAAACAGAAGCTTGAGATGAAATTATTTCAAGACACAAGCTTGTCTTCTTTACCACTTCGTAAATCTATGTATTGACTTTCAACTTTCCCTTACAGCATCAAGCCTATAATTTGACACTTCTATAAGAATGATACGGAGCTGAGTAGCGAAAAATATTATCAAAACCCCAATCTCCAGAGTCCAGTTTCCTTGTCATGGGCTGTTTCAGCTTACGTACCAGTGGCTTCAACACACGATATAGAGCAACTCAAAAGGCTACTTTGCTATCAAGGTGACCAAGTAACCAAAAGCTGCAGTTGCAATCCCAAGCACTCCACCAGCAACCACCTGATGACACCAAATCAGTGTCTTACTTTTGTCAAACCATTTCTAAGTCCTGATTGATCTTGATCTGACTTACTTGTGGAGGAGTATGACCAAGAAGTTCACGCAAAGGTATGCTTTCAGCGAGCGGATGCTCTGTAGGAAGTCCATACACAATCTGATTGAGAACCTGGAGATGAATCAATCAGTAAACAAAAAGCCAAAACTTTGAAGAAAACAAAACAAAAAAAATAAAAAAACCTCAGCTTGGCGTCCAGCATGTAATCTTACACCAGTTGCATCATACATCACCTGCCACACACACACACACACACAAATCCCTCAGTTTCTTGAAACCTCCTGCATCAGAGAAGGTACATAAAGTGAGAGCAAGAACATACGATGCAAGTGAGAATCAAGGCGATTGCGAAATGTGATCCTCCAAAGCCTTGTTGCAAACCAAGAGCCATAGCTAAAGCTGTGACTGTCGCCGAATGTGAAGAAGGCATCCCTCCTGACCCACAAAGCCGTCTCAAATCCCATCTCTTCTCCTTATACCTTTGGCACAAATCAAAACATACAACAGAGAGTTTCAAAAATCCATATCTTCTTCAATAATCGGGAAAGAGTTTGACGAAACTGAGTGTATACGACGGGGAGGACGTAAACCGTATACCAGGAGGTGAAGAATTTGATGAGCTGTGCGATGGTGAAAGCTAAGACGGCGGAAATCAGAGGGAAATTCGTGAAAACTGAAAAGTAACGAGACGAAGACGACGTAGCCGTCGACTCCTCCATTAGACGATGATCGATGGATCTCATCTGTAGGGGCTTTTCAATCGCGCGATACAGAGAGAATCATATGATGATCTGAATCTTCTTCTTCCGCCGTTTAATCTCTCCCTTGTTCCTCGATTTTGATTTCGTTTTGTGTTCTCAGCTCTTTCTTCGGCACCAACCCAACGAGACGAGCCTTCACTACTAAATGTTCTTTTTGATTAGTAGCAATTTCTACACGATCCTACGCACTCTGCAGATGTTTATTTTTTTTTATTTTTTATTTTTTATTACGTTTCTGTTAATGACAAAAAAAGCTTTCATTTATAGTTATTATATACATTGATAATTTCTGAAGACTGTTTAAAACTTTTATCCGTATAATAGAAATATTGTATATTTTTAGCATGTATTTTTATCTTTGAAATCGGCTTCTTCATTTTAAAATTCTGAATATGGAGATGGAGTGTGTATATTCGCGAGATTGAGAAGCATACGTGATTGGGCAGAATATGCTTCTTTGTTTGCAAGTTTGGCAGGGAATATGCTTTTGAGGCTTTAACCCAGGGGTCCTTTTTTTCTAGTCAAAAAATATAAAAGTTATGTGATCATCGATTTAATTTGAAGATGGAAAACAAAAATTATAGTGTACGTAAAATAATTAGAAAAAACAAAATAAACCATAAAAATTCGGAAATGATATATACGTTAAAAAATTTAAAAGATTTTTTAATTTTATTTTAATATGGACATTTTGGAAAAAAAATATAAATAAATGAAAATTGCAGTAGCTGCATGGAATTGGAATCGGATACGCGGAAGGGAATCGTTTAAAAGCGTAGAAGCGGGTTTTTAAAAATAATTAGGAAGCGGGTACATGTTGGAAGCGTTTTATATATTATATTATATATATGTATATATACATAAAATAATACATATGTTTAAAGCTTTTTCTGAGTAATTTGATATAAAAAAATTATTATTTTAGTATCTTTATTATAATATTAATTGAGAAGTACATTTTAATGTTTGGATATAAAGATAAAAGAAAAAAACTGTTTGGATACAAGAATAAGAGATAAAACTGTTTGGATACAATAATAATAAATTAAAATAAATCCATGGTTCAGTCAAATCAGAAATTGAATCTGTTAATTGATTAGCTCGAAAAAATGGAAATATATTGAAAAACCCAAAAAATTCCAAAAATCTAAAAAATATAAATTTGTAATAATTTACTTCCACAAGTTGAATAAATTTCACGGGTTTAATGGGTTCAACAAGTTATTGAAGTTATACAGATTGCATAATTTTCTTCTACGGGTTAAAAATATTTATTTCACTGAATAATTTTTTGACAGATGTTGGTTAAATTTTTGCGGATGGAATATTTTTTTCCACGAGTTAAATATTTTTTTTTGCGGGTTCAATAATATCCTTTTACGGGTTATATAATTTTATTTTACAGGTTAAATAAGTTATACGAATTGAATAATTAAATTTACGGGTTAAATATGTTTGTTTCACTGAATAAATTTTTTGACACATGTTGCCATGTTGGATATTTTTTTATGGATTGCATAATTTTTTTCTACGGGTTAAATTTTTTTCTTACGGATTCAATAATATCATTTTACGGATTCAATAATATCCTTTTACGGGTTGAATAATTTTATTTTATGGATTAAATAAATTATACAGATTGAATAATTTTTTTACCCATTAAATATGTTTATTTCACTATTATTTGTCAATAGTTTTTTAGTATTTTCGATGAAAACACAATGCACCACACATCTGCGCGGATCCTCTACTAGTATAGTGCAAACGCGAATCAAAATTTGAACCATAAAAAGTTAACAACCCTTCAAAGCATGACATAAAAAATAGAGACAATCAAATTAGGATTAAAAAGAACTTGTCATTTGAGAAACGTTTTCGTAAAAAGGTTTTGAAATGTTTTATTGAAAGCCCAGCCCAATAAAAGTTAAAGAAGCAAAATGATTTTATTTTCTTCTTCATCACAGTTTCTCGCCGTCGTCATCACGAACGAGATGCAACCATTACTGAAGATCCCTTCACCATAATTTATAATTTCTTATATTTCCCTTCTTTTACCTTTTTGGATTTCATTCTTTGTTCAAAACTGAAAGTGTTTTGAGATTTTTGAGAAAATTTGCTGCGCTTCCGATCTTATGTAACAGCGCTTCCACATCGGAAGCTCTCGATTCACTTGCGTTGGGATTAATCGCCGGACACTTGACTCGGTTATTAGGTTTCGCAACCGCAATCAGGTCATGTTGGCGGCTCTCCGATCTCGGTGTTCTTCACTTCCTTCTCTTTTCACATCACCACCGTCACCATCGCTTCTAGATCAATCACGGAAGCTAGGTCTTCCCGCTATCTTTGCTTCCTCTCCTTCTTTTTCCTCGGCCGCCCGCGCCTGTGATATCTCAGACGTTCTCACGGTTCCCGAAGTGGAGAAGATTCTCGCCGACGTGAAAGCGGATAACGTCAAGGTGATTCCTACGCACAATCAGTCTTGCTGGGCCGATTTCACCATCATCGCCACCGGAAGATCCGATTGGCACTTGAAGAACATCGCTCAGGCTCTTATCTACAGGGTACACACGCTTCGCACCTCCCTACTTTTGCATTTGTTGTATTCGTTGAGATTGTTGGAATCCAATAGCCTAATTTTGAAATCCAATTGCCTAATGTTTGTGATTAGAATGTTCGATTTTTTATATAAGAATCAACTGTTTGGATCATTTTTGAAGGTGAACAGTAATAAAGGAAACTCCTTTTTGAGATTTGATTCATTTGGTTCTTTACATTCTCTGGCTCTTTGTTTGTTTTCACTCACAAGGCCAAGCAAAAGCAGGAAGGAGCCAAACGAGTAACGCTTCCTTGTGTGCAAGGGTACAACAGCAAGTGGGTTGTCATAGACTGCGGTTCGTTTTTTTCTTGTAACCTGCTACAAA
Source organism: Noccaea bulbosa (assembly GCA_900406535.1). Lineage (NCBI taxonomy): Eukaryota > Viridiplantae > Streptophyta > Magnoliopsida > Brassicales > Brassicaceae > Noccaea > Noccaea bulbosa. The sequence continues at coordinate 6,073 of OVBJ01001003.1, read as the reverse complement.
GTCTTTGATTTTCATGATTTCAGACATTCTGTTTCTATTTGTAATTGTTGATGGCTTTTAAGTAGTCTTTCTCTGGTTTGCATTTGTTTCCCCTCTGTGTAGGAAAGTTTGTAGTCCATGCACTTGATGAGAAGGCTAGAGTTTATTTCAATTTGGAAAGCCTTTGGACTGCTGAGGCATCATCATCAGCTAATGATAGTTCCGATAAGGTAAACAATTCAGAGTTTTTGGAGGCCTTACATAGACTTGGTGTAGATTAGTCCATACTGGTTACTGCTGATAAAGTCTGAAACTTCAATCTTGGGTTTGTGTCATGCAAAAATTGAGGTGAGAGATGGTATTAGGAAGTACAATGTGTATTAAGGAGATTGGTGATTCAGTTATGTAGTACCTCAGTGGTATGATAATATGACACTGTCTCTCGTGTAGTTATTTGATCTCCACACACTATATGACTACAAGCTTCATTGATTATTCTGTTTGTGTTCATCGAAAGACACTCGTGATCTCTAAAAGCTCTTATCTTTGTTTGCTCTTTATTCTCTGTTTGTGTTCATTTGCTGATCGATCCTTTTTTTTTTTTTGTTGCAGGAGCTACAAAAGGCTTTTGTAAAGGTCCGACCAATAAACAACTCCAAAAGGAAAGTGAAATCTTGATCTGCAAAAGCCACTGCTTCTGATCTACGAACAATTTAGCATAACAATCTCAAGTCTCTCGAGGTCTAATCCTAGAATGGTTAAGAATAGGATTATTATGTATTGAGTTTTTTTATTTTCTCTATGTAAAACTTTTCCTTTTTGAATATGGAAGAGGAAACACAATTTGTCCTTTTTTTTTTGATTCGTTCACTTATCTATATATTCTCATTCCTTGTCCAAAAGGGAAAACGAATTTTACGCCTCTGTAAAATTGGTCAACTTCAAAGACGGTCAACAGATGAGCAGATCAACAATGGTATCCTCTTCTTTCAAGAAGCCTCACAAACCAACAATAATTTCTCTCGATTCTTTACCAGAAGACCTTCTCGTGGAGATTTCTTCCTGCATCGCAGCTTCTTCCTTATCGGCGGTTCACAATCTCAGAGTAGTTTCCAAACCGTTTCGATACATCTGCGATGATAGATACGTTATTTCCCGGCTTTCCCTCAACGAAAACGAAATCCCTCTTTTCCCATGGTTTCACGACCCCGAAAGGTTCTCAAATTTCATCGAGAGATGTCGTAGGAACGGAAACCCTCAAGCCTTGTACCGCAAGGGACTCATTAACTATTTTTTTGAGGACCAAAAAGATAAAGGGCTCAAGTTGTTATCTATTGCTGCGGAAAAAGGAAGCCATGAAGCTAAGTATGTTTATGGGATGATCCTAATCTGTCTTGGAGGCCGCAGAAGCAGCCCTGGAGGTAAGCAATATAAGTTCTTTTTTTTCTTTTCTTTTTTTGGTAGCATGTTGTGTATATATATCTGTGTTTTTATTTTCATCTTTAAACCGTTTGAAAAGAGGTAAAGAAAAGTTTTTGAGTCTATAAATATATATCAGGACCGGCTTTGCTTGGAGGCAATACAAAACAGGAGGGTTTCAAGATCTTGTCTGCTTTAATCAAGCCGTTGATGTCTAACACGATGAAGGAGCTGGTGGAGCTTCGGAAAAAGATGAAAAAGATTAGAGACATCATTTTGTGGCGTGACATACCGGTGATGAAAGAACTCAAGATAGCCTACGTTCGAGAGAAGTGTGAGTGCGATGGCCGGACCAAGACGTTCTTGGAGTATAATAATTGTGCATGGGGTGGATATGGTGAGGAAAACGACATGTGTACTTCTTCTGCTTGTGAGATCTGTCTATGGCATCACGAAGTTGAACTTTTTCTTTGATAAGATTGACTCATTAATATAAATTGATAAAAGAGTGATTTTTTGGGTGTTTATATATGTCTTTGGATACATCCACACGAGGACCAACCGTCCGAAGTAATAAATACTGTGGAGGCTTGTGACATTGACTTGGTCATGACTCAGGGAGGAGTTTCGCACAGTAGAGCTGTTAAGGCACTCATGGAGACATTGAAAGTGCAATAGTTGGATCTCAATAGGAGAATATATTACAGAATAAGACAATAAGTGAAACTTTGTTAGCATGACAAACAATTTTTTCTTTTTTCTTTTTTTTTTTCCTAGTGATATTACTTTTCAGAAACATGAAAAGTTTGATGAATAACGTGAATGGTAAAAAAGTAGCGTGAAAGAGCTACATATCAAAGCCCAAAAGTAAATCTATTGATCATTCTGCGAATGTCTCAATAACAACAATTTAGAAAAAGAGTCACACTTGGAATGATAGGCAACTGAAGCCATCGATTAAGATCTCAGGGCCAAAAACTTAAGTCGGAAAAACGGCTTTTCTAGACTANCTAAAAAAAAAAAAAAAAAAAAAAACATATGAAAAGGGATTTACATTTCAGTATAGAGGGGATCCAGCTGAAACATTGGACCGTTCGGCTGAGAAAACCTAGGCATAGATTGTAACTCCTTGATCATCTGCCTCCTCCGTCCAACTTTAAAATTCCTTATTGAATTAAGCGAAATTTCCGCCCTCTTTAAGAACTCGGAGTTTTCTAGAATGTATCTTGTGACTTCTTTTTGATATTTTCTTCCTGCATACCCTTTCCATTTAAAGATCTCTAGATGAGACGACAAGCATTTGGGAACAGAGCTCGGTTGCTTCCACAAAACTGGATCATGGAGATGATAAGACTCAGCCTCACATCTGGAATCCACCTCAAAAACTTTTAGTTTAGGACAATTAGAGAGCAAAACCCCAAGTGATGATCCACTCCATCTGCATGTGCCAGCTGATGTATCTATGTGACACTCTGTAAGTAGAGAGTAAACGAGGTTACACCATGGAACCATTGTAGAATATGAATATAGCCTAAGAAACTTGATCGAAGAAAGAGATGTCTGAAGCTTGTCAACAAGGTTAAACTCAACATCAATGCATGCCCTAATAAGACGAGGCATATACTCAATCGAGCAATAGTGTCCTCTGTCATAGATGTATATCTCTATTAAATCTGGGGTGTCTATAAGCAAAGACCGACCATCATCGTCGTCTTCTCCAAAGAAGGTATTCTAATACACTAATTCCAGTAAAGAAGGCACTTTCACAGTGAACTTTCTCACATTGTCATCCACTTGTCTGAGTCGAATCACCTTCAGACGCTTGAGAACCGGGCAACCTGATAGAAGCCTGACATGAGAATCTTCGTCTTTGTTCACAACATTGAGAAGATCCAGCTGGTGAAGTGATGGGAGATGAACATGACAAGGAACATCCACGAGAATCTTATCGGCAAGAATCAGTTTCGTAAGCGTCTCGCAAGTGTAAAGGCTACTAGGCATTCTGATGGGCTCGGTTTCCCAGAGGAGCTCGAACTTTAGCTCACGTAGCACGCAGCGATCAAATGCTTTTGCAACCCATTTTACAACATCAACATCAATGGGACATTGTGGACCGAGTGTAATACACAGTTTTTCTAATAAAGGTGCATCGTGAAATCGCATTGACTCGTCAAGAAACCACCAAACACTCTTGTAATTCGTTTCTTTGTAGTGAAGTCTAGGCAACTTTCTCCAGACAAATCTCCATCGTTTAGACAGAAACGTGGTGGTCACTGCATCTTTTGTCGGAACAAGCAATAGTATATGTATCATGTATGAGTAGATCGTCGGACAACTCACTAATTCTGTCTTCATCCTCAGTTTTTGGTGAAGGTTCGGCTTCCGACATGATTAAGGTTTTAAACCCTAGATCCCTTGTTACTTCGATGAAAGACTAATTTTTATATATACTAGGGCTACGCCCGCACGATGCGCAGATCGTTATTATTATATATAGTTTTGTCAATTGTCTTTAGAGTTTGGTTAGGAAAGTGTATTAGGAGGTCCAACTGAATTTAATTTTGTTTCCATAAAATTGTCGATAACTGTAATACTAATTTTTTATTATTAATTTTTTTTTTCTTATTATATGTCACAGCTTTAATGTTATTGATAGAGATCAAAGACGGATCCCGATGTCAGGGGACAATTTATGATAAATGTTATCATTTGTATTTTTATATATACCGACTCTTCTGTTACGCTCATGTATAAGGTAAGCGACAATATGAATTCGTCATGCTCGAATGCGTTCTTAAAATCAAGTTAGAACTGCTGCACGAAACATTTTTAATCGTACAAACATTTGGTCCTCTTACAAAAATATTAAAAACAATGTCTATAATTTTATATATTGCAGGTGATTGCCCGGGCATACGCGCGGATTTATGTATTTAAATTATATTTAAATTTTTTTTTTCAAAATATTGTTACATTATATCTCTTTGGTTGTGTTTGAGGCTGATTTATATATCTAAGAGATTTTTTGTAAAGTTTGCTTCTAAATATTTTTCATATTATATATTTTTGTGTTTTTTTTGTATAATTTTCATAAAATGGATTTTTTTTTTTTTGTATAATTTTCTTCTAATCATTTTTTGCATTGTAACTCTTTGTTGTGTTCGTATTTTTTTTTAAAGACTGAAACACAAATTTGTATTTTTTTGTTTGTATTTTTTAAACAATTTGTATGTTTGTATCTATATATATTTTCATATGAAATAACTACATAAGAAATTTAACTATCGATGAGCAACATTTACTTCTCTAGTACTGTTGTATCTAATCTATATTCTGGAGATAATTATCTGCACCCATCTTGTTTATAAAAAGGAACAATAATTGGACATGCTCTAAATTGGTTCCATCGTCTGTTTTTTTTTAAATTAAACTTTCGCATCTACCTCATGTATCTTGTTCACTCCCTTAAATTTGTAATCTTCCTTACAGAGGTAGAATAGGCACTTCTAGATATTCTCTACATCCATCTGAAGGATCCATATAATTGTCTTAGTTGTGTGTCGAAAGGGGGAAAAGAGAGAGGGATAGAGATTGTAGATGAATGGTAGATGACTCTCTAAAGTAGGGAAAAACAAAAAGTACAAATCTGCGACCTGTTTTCATTTTCCTCCGAACGTATTAGCTGATATGGACGTGGCTTATACAAGGAGAAAGATGAAGTCAGTTTATCAAGGGCTTGCAGAAAAGGAAAGTCTTTGCTTCGGTTTTATTATATATACTTTTGTTTTATGCTTAACTTAGGTATCGATTATATTGAATAGAATTTGACCTAGACGCTATGAGTCTGTCGAACAAGATCGCTATGAGATCTTGAGAGTGCTAGAACAAGATCGCTATGAGATCTTGAGTGCTATCTAGCCATCTATCTTTGTAATCGTTCTTATTGTATTATCAATAAAGGGTTTTGGGTTTGAGTTCTTATCATTAGCCTCTCAGGAAGGGCAACAGACTGAAGTAAAAGAGGCTGCTGGTTTGTAACAGAGGCAAAACGTAAGAGCAAAATACTAAAAAATTCAACGTATTACTCAAAGCCAAAGTAAGAAATATGAAACTCCTAGCTTAGAATACATAGACCATGAAGACTTTGGAGGAACAATTTAAGGCAATATTTTCATGTATAAATCAAGAACCACAACCACATAAGAAAGGGAAATACAAGAATTGGTAGTTAGAGAATATTGTACGTGCAGCATACAAACATCACTGACCCAGACCATACCAGTATTTTCCTTGAATGCAAGTATACCCCAAACCTATTAAACCATGAAGAGCAATGCGTTAGTCACATGTAGAAACAGATGAGTTGTTATCTTAAGCGATGTAGCAGAAGAGAAACACAATGTCAGAGACGAACAAAATAACCCCCAAAACTATAAAAGAAGTCATAGCAGGCAACACTGTGAGAGTAGTGGTGAGACAGTGTAACAAATTCCAAGGTGTGTATGATGAGAATGAGAATTATGTTTTAGCAGAGACAAATGCCCCTGTCCAAATTGTAGCCTATTCTCAGGTACTTAAACACCAACACCTAATGGAAGAAAAGCCGGATGATGACTACATTGCCTATGTTGGATTAAGCTTGAAACCTTAAGCCACAAGTTAGCTCAATCCTATT